>JADDOH010006904.1:0-15624 GCA_016648135.1 Agrypnia vestita | reverse complement strand
TTTAAAAATTAATGCATATCTTTTTATAACTGAGTGTGATTTCAATATTATTAAATAAGAAAAAATGAATGCTGCAAAACAATATAGATATGTATAACTTTGAAGAGCTTAAAATTATAATGGTGTGTGCATACGGATTAGATTTTCAGTTTGAGACAGGAATTATATTTCCATAAGATTATTTAGAAATCACTTTCAAATTTGAACACCGCCAAGATTAGGTATGATTATTATTTTGTCACACATCACTTCACGCTCGTTCAAGACATCAAAGGGGTCATCCATTAATCACGTGATGTTTTTTAGTAACTTTTTAACCCCCCCCCCCAAACTAAATTACGTGTATTTAGGTACAAAATATCTTTAAAATTTTCAAAACATCTTTAAATACAGGTGTAATCTAATTTAATTCTAAAAAATTAAGCACCGTGATAAAAATACAACTACAAGTTAAGTTAGAAATCGCACTCAATGAAAAAATAAATACACACGATATCTCACTAAACCCTCGCCCCCTCCTTGAGATATTTTGTAATTATTTCCGAACCCTCCCCCCCCCCCCTTTCGAGCCTCACGTGATTAATGGACGATCCCAAACGGCGGTGTGTCGATGCTCCGTTTGATTAATTTGAATCTCCCCGCAGCAGTTAAAACTGAATAAATGTTTATAATTCAATGCCTTCTGTTTGCTAAAACTTTCAGAATAAAGTCACATCTACGGGTAACTATGATTTTAGGTGCACTGTCAACTTGAATGTCTCATACCTATGTGACTTTTGCTGCTGACTTGCATAGGGCGTCGTTTGTCACGCTTCGTGCGACAGAGACGACGCTCTACGAAGCTGATTACTTCTTTCTACAGCTCAATACGTAATATTTACTGCCGGGTACTGTAGACGGACTTGAAATTTATCTATTCCTATCAATTTCAAGCGGTCATCACGAAGTGAATCACAAATTTTTAATGTGCATGGACGACGCTGAAATTTATCTCAAGCCAATCTCTGATACTCATCTTGCCATATCTCATACCCTGTATACAATGGCTGTAGACATGTAATAGTAATTTAGGGACCATTCAAGTATTACGTAAGCAGCAAAGGGGGGTGGGGGGCCTTAGCTTTGCTTATTTTTGATGAGATGGGGTTACATCAACAATATTTGTTTACTTTTTCTGATTTTTAGCAAAATTTAGTAGATTCTGATTTGAACACATATATGGAAACTCTTGTTCGATTGCGAACATGCGATTCGATGGCGAAAAGCATGTTCAGGGATTCCCCAAAATAATTTATATTGCTTACTCGCTCTCATGCGATGTTTTATGGTTAAGTTAGAAAGAACAGAAGTAGGTAAATTACCGCATACGTTATTCATAGTTATCTATTTTTCATCTTTTTTTTGTAAAATTTAGTAGATACTGATTTAAACACATAACATGGTAACCCTACTTGTATACAAAATATAAATTCTTACGAAATATATACCAATGATTACGTAAGCATGAGGGGGGGAGTAAGAGCTATGCTTACTTTTGCTCGGGGGAAGGGGGGGTTAAAGATTACTAAAATTCTGCTTACGTAATACTTGAATGGCCCCTTATGAAACATGAAAGCTAAAAATATAGTATTAATGCAAAAAAAATGTCTGAATAACAGAAACAAAGATGATTTTTGCTTCTGCAGGTTGCAAAAGCTTAAAAGCTGATTTAGTTGCTGTTCATCATTTCAGAGATTTATTAATAAAGGTCGGTATGTACCGCGCACTACACTGCATACAAATTATATGAGGAGAATAATAACTTGCTGTATGCTTAAGTCTATACAGTCCTTATGCAACATTGAGAAGAGATAAGACCATGCAAAAATCCTCAATGTGTAAATCTTAATTTTTTTTATAAGTACCGTTTCTTGTATTATTTTCTTCAGTAATATTATTGCTTGACAATCGAGAATAATCTGCGCACTGTATAGCAAGGTATTGTTTGGTAGACCTCTTTCCATTTAAGAAAGACAATCGAATTAGTATTAAGCTTATAAGCCGTGCGCATGACACATTGTTTCGTTCCATTGGTGTTTGAGTATAAACACCAAAACAACAAAACATTGTGCCTCGTAGGCACGGCTTACACATACTAATTTGATTGTCTTTCTTAAATGAAAAGAGGTATAGCGAAAATTATTATGTTATTTTATTGTTACATTATACTAAATTAACTAATTCATAACTGTTAAATATGTGATAATATATATGTTTGAAATGTTTTTCATGAATGTATTAAAAGCGTAACCCAAAACAAAAGAAAATAAAGAAATATTGATCTCTCCAATGGATTTTATTTTATAAAAATAAAACAAATGATTTCGTGACAATTGTTTATTTTTTTGGTAAAATAAATTATTTGTTATCCAGAAACAGTAAATAAAAATGTTATTTCTGAAATCTGCAAAAATCTCCCGGAAGTACGTCTTCTTGTGTTTTGTCGAAATCTTGCGAAAACTTGTTAGTTGCGGTAAATTATGCCAATGTGGTAGAAAAAAAATCTATGTTGTTTGTAAAACCCAACCCATCTGTTTTATATAACAATATTACACTTAAAACACTAAATATACATATAATCATTTTATAATTAACATTTTGGTCAAATTCTAAAAAAAAATCTACAATCATATTGTGTAAAAATTATAAAACAATACATCGATGGAACATTGAGGAAAACTAAGAACAATGACCCAAAGACATAATTTATTTCAGTTTTTCACTTAGAACAATAAAACATTTCATAGCAAAATTGAGTCTTTAGATTTAGGCAGTTCTAAATCCCACGAGAGAGAGAAAAGACCACATCTGATGATATCTCCTTCTAACTATAGCAAACCCATAAATTCACTTAACCCTTAATGACAAAACTACTTCAAATAGCACTTGTACAGTAAATGACTTCTAACGGTGTCTTTTTCTTGTTCTAATAAGAAGAGGAGGTCTCTATAGTTGACTCTCTTCATTCTCGCTCTCAGAGGAGCTGTGGACCTCCCGACTCCGTTTTTACTTCCCATTGCGACATCCATCACATTAGATTCTGACGAAATGACGGAATCATTCTGACTTAAACCTATTCTCGGTTTTTTTCTGGGACCGATGGCTTGGAGGGCGGTTAAATTTGCCTCCCGTTGCCGCATTTCTTCCATTTCGGCTCTCTGCATCTCCTTAGCCTTCTCTTTAAGTTTAACTTGTTCCGGATCCTCAGTTTTTGATCTTGACTTGGCCGCCCTGAGCAATATTTCCCTCTCGTATTCTTCTCTTCTCTTTCTCTCTACTCGATCCAAATCTTCGAGGAACTTCAGTTGACCTTTGACATCTTGGGTCACTTCGTAGGAAGGGAGCAATTTGATAATATCTAATCTGTGTTCCGCTATACAAGCAAGTTTCTCTACCAGGTTCTTCAGTCTCTCCTGAAGTGCGTGGGATATTAGCGCCGCAACATCGAAGCTAGGTTCTTCCAGACCGTGTTTAGCCGCTAACACTTTCAAACGAGATTGCAAAGGACCCATCGAAGCTAAATATTCATCTTTGCAAGATCTAATTTGAGTCCCGATCATTTCCGTAGATCTCAAAATTTTTTGGGACTCTTCGGCTAAATTAACACCCCCCATCGCAGCTACATCGTTGATGTCGTCATCCGCTGCCATTTTGTCTATGTCAGAAAATGAAGACTGAGCAAACGTGGTGACAGACTTCTTTTCTTTTTCTTTCGAAAATTGTTTGTTTATGCCTATAGCGCTAGGTGAAGAAGGAACATTAGACGTTACTTTAACAAAAGTCTTTAACGAATGCTGGGACTGAGGTTTGGTTACGTGTCTGAGTGGCGTACTCTTATTAGCGTTTACAGGAGGTGCGGGTGCGGGCATCGACTGGATAGTCTGATGTTGGGTGATGGCTCTATTTTGGTTCTGCATTTGTGTAAGTACAGCCGAAGACACCGACTGTTGACCAACTGAAGTCTGAACGTTTTGAATTGACGGGGAAGTGGGAGTTGTTACATTAGAATATACGACACTCAAAGGGGGCGGGTGGATGCCTTCGATAACTAGTTCTTTATTCACCAACGAGAGCCTCAAGATGGGCAAAGTTTTTTTGAGAAAACCAATCAAGCAAGGTTGCGGACTCGCATCTAATAACTTCTCCAACCTTTGACAGAATGCCTCAGGTTCGACCCGCATATCGATTAATTCTTGTATGAGAATTCTCACATTGCGTTCGACAGTTTTAGGTTCTTTGCTCGAGAGATCCAATAAGTTGGACAGAAACTTCCGGCACTTTTCCTTAAGATTGTCAACCGGAGTTCTCGGATTCACAACCATTCCTTGGTTGGGCTGATTGGCGAGTCGGATTTGCTGTTGGGCCACCTGGGCGTTGGTAACCAGCGCGGTCTGCATCTGCTGCTGCTGTTGATGTTGCTGGGAAGAGTTCACGGGTGCTTGCTGCAGCGGAGGTTGGGAGTTCGCCAGGGTAGCTCCGCCCACGACCGTGATGGGCGAAGAAGGAGTGGGGTTACCGGGCATGGTGAGTCGGATGGCCTGGCCTCCTTGAGTTCCCGGCCCCGGAGGTCCGACTCTCAGTAATTGGAACTGTCCATTCTCCGTCTTCAGCAACAAATGTCCCTGTTGACCCGGTTGAAACCCTTGAAGGGTCTGTAAAGTGATTCCTGAACCCGCGGGTCTCCCTCCACTGCTTATAACCTGAGGGGAGCCTATAACTACCCTTGGGGAAACAGCCGCAACACTCTTCTGTCCTCCCACTGGGGTTCCAGGTCTCATATTCACAATCTGGACGTTGGCGGGTAACGTGCCGTGTCCTCCGACTAAGGTTTGAGTGGTCACTATATTCTGACCTAAATTCTTATTGACTATCTCCACCGGAATAGGTTGTCCCATTGTAGCGTTAGTCATGGGGACCGTAACCAAGTTGGGTCTGATGCCAACTTGGTTCATGTTGGTCCCCTGCTTAATTATCAAAGGAGACTGTATCTGGACGGGTTTTCCCATGGTTTGGGTGACGATGCTCCCTGGGGCCCCCGCTTGGAGGACATTCTGCGAGAAAGGAGCGAGGGCGATGGTCCGATTGGGCAAGGATTGTGCGGGATAGATGACCCTGTTGTTGAGGTTGACGGTGCCTTGGTTCCCCTGCGACGTGGACACAGCCTGAGGATAGCTGAGCTTGACCTGCTCGTGTCCCTTGTGGATGAGGGTAAGGTTCCCCTGAGAAACATTGGGCATCTGATAGCTCTGCACTCTTCCTTGGATTTGACTGAGAGGCACATTGGAGGTGATGATTTGTTGGGAGTTGGGAATAAAACTATTGGAGGAAACTATCTTATTGGCTTCCGAATTCATCGGAGAACTCATTGTGTTGGTGTTCTGAAGGTTTCCGTTAGCCAGGAGCTTGTGGCCGCTGATGACTTGACCGGAAGCGGAGGTTACCAGCTGGGTCTCCAGCGAGCCCACGATGGCGTTTACGGCTGACTCATCCACGTTAGTATTTAGAGCTTCTTCGAGAAATTCAGCTGATGCCATTTTCCTTTAGACAGGCCGAGATGCTCACGCAAAATAAACATAAAAAAACAAAGTTTCCACTGTCACTTGATAAATCCATGTAAAACGTGTCCGAGGATTGTCGATCACACAAACCGATAACCCCTCCGGTCGACTAATATTAATATGGTCATCTTGGAATTGTTTACGCAACTAACGATTCACCACCCACTGACGGTAGCCAACCGCTTTTCAGAAATCCTTCATGGTTTGTTATCTGAAAATTAAAAAAAGAATTAAGAAACATCCATTTTGTTTATAATTCCATAGTAAAATTATTAAGCTTAGAAAAGGTTATTTATTTAAGAATGAATTAAGTCAGGTTATGTTTCATTCTCAAATAATGATAGTACCAAATTTGTTCATAAGGAAGAACATAACAAGACTTGACTAAGTATGTAATAAAAATAAATTAAAGATGAATAATCGTAAACAAACTTGTACAATTACTATAATAAAAAAGCATTACTACAAAATGAAGAAAAATATCCTTTGTAAATGTGAAAATAGGATCTACTCGCTGTATTCAAGGTAAAATTTACAAATTTTGACAGATCACATCACAGAATAATATGAAACCTGTTCTCATGTTTACAATTCTCGATGACAGCATAGAAAAAATGTTTCATTTATTATGATCATCGCATTCCTAATAATAATAGTCTACTATACATTTTACGATCATTCGAAAACGATGTACTGACTTACAAAAGAATGGTTAGTTGTTGATTTTGTATCTATCTACGAAAGTTGGCAAGTTACGTGTGTCGAGAGAACATAACCTTAAACGTACCGAGCATAGCACTCAGATATGATGAATCTATTAAAAATACGCACACAAATCGCCTGGCAAATGAGAAAAAACAGGCGATTAATATATAAGTAAGATTCGATGTCATCGCTCTGGAGCACACAACGTACACCAGACAGGAATCGGGCAAATGAAATTCACAGATAATATGCGTTACCTTGAACGATCCCCGTGCAAAATGTGCGACGGAATCCAGTAAACCATCAAATTTGCAACAATTTTCTGTTTATACATAGCACAAACGAAACTATTAAAAAAGAAAATCGTGTGGCACATACCCACCCAAGCTAACACTTTATGTGTTATAAAGTTGGTAGAATTTTGGAGCGGACTGAGCGAACGGGTAAAGCGTGAACCCGAGTGAAGTGAGCCATACATACCAATGTAATCATATAAAATTATGTATGATACCTACCCATTTCAGAGAATTCGATTTTGGCAATGCAATTTTCCTATTAGCAATTTCGTGTCCTTTAGATGTATAATACTATGCATTATGTCCTTTAGATGCATAATACTATGTATAATACTATAATAATATATAAATAATAAATATTACAACAAGATGCTGTGCATATGAAATAATGAAAGGTTTTAGATAATTTAAAAAACGGATTGTACTATTCCATGTCCGCGGTTCATTTATTAAACTTTTGAAATTATGTTAATACAGTGTCTCCCAACCTTTTTGTCATCACGGCGCACTATTCTAATTATAAAATTTCTGCGGCTCACTTAAGAATAATTACTTTCCTAACATTTTTATTAAACCAATAAATAATATATTTTGTGTTTTTCGCTTGACCTAAGTACATACAATTCTTGGTGTTAAATGTTTTTCGTAATAATATTATATAAATCATGTTACAGTTGTCGGCAAACTACTTGAATTTTTTTGGCGTAGTGGGGGAATGCGCAGAAGACAAAATTTGGATCTCTTTGATGGAATGGTACATGCGCAAACTTCCCCCCACTACGCCGTAAAATTTCAAGATGTTTGCCGGCTACTGTACATATCAGACTCATTCATCATATCTCTATACACTACTATCTGTCCTATCTCATATAAGGATTATTGTATTTTTTTTGTCAGCAAATTCATACAAAATCTAATTTTTGTATCAAATAATTTATAATTTTAATTATTTGAGTTCTTGAATTTCTTTTGGCGCAATTAGGGTGAATTTTTTATTGTTACAGTGTAGCGTGCGCAATGTAGCGGAATGCCTGTAGCGGGAAGCAGCATGTAGCTGGAAGCAGCATGTATCTGGAATAAGAGTGTAGCGGAAATGCGAGACCACGAAATGCGCGCGCATCCATTAAGCTCTCAAAAATTTATTCACTTAAAATAAGTGTTCCAGTTTCATAAATAATGTATTGTTGACTATCTCAAACCGACTACCAATCATAAAGATGCTCAATTCAATAGCTGACGAATGATTGATTATTGAATTGAAAATTAGAACTGTTTTAACAAAAACGACATAATTGTCAGATATTTGTTTTCAAAACAAAAAACACGTTCATTTATTCACCTTGTGTAGTTTCGAAACCTTTGATTACGGAAATTGATTGAGGCTGAAAATCGATAAAAAATTAAAGTGGGTAGACACTTGAACTTTTTTTTGAAAATTCACACGTTTTTTGATTCGTCAAATCATATGTCTGCGATACTGCGGCGATGTCTTCGAATAGACGTCTCACGACAATCGACGATTTTTCTCTTGTTTTAGCTATCACAAACTAACATTACATTTGTACTACTTAAAAAATAAATACTGTTAATTTAAATACATTAAAGTGTTATCAATTATATTTATCATCTCCCTAAACATCATATTATTATATTAATTTACATTTTTAACCAATATGTAAATATAAATTATCACAATTACGCTAAAAAAGTATAACTTCTACCGCGCGCACATCAGTACATGCCTCCAAAGTTTTATAAGGAATACTAATGTTTACTGCCAGTTTCTTTTTGGAGTAAACTTACTTACCTACTTATTTCTGTTGGCCATATAACTCCTGTGGAGCTTTAGCCTCCTAGAGTATGCCTTTCTACTTCTACCGATCATTACCTTTTACTCCCACATCTTCCATGACTTTTTCCCCCTTTTACACTTCCAGAGTTCTTCACTTAAATCTTGAACAGAGGCAGGCATAAACCAATGAAAAATATTATTAGATTTAGTTAAACTCAAAATAGTTTATCAATGTTGTCAATTTCTTTTGATTATTGAAAAACACAGCATTTGTATATTATCTCACCTCGCCGTTCAGCAGTTATTAGGTCACATTATGCATGTCGACAGCATTGTTAATTATCATGTCTGATGAACCGATGTAAAGATCAACGCACCATAAATAATAATATAAGTACGTAGGGTATGTATTTATTTCGGTTTCTGTGTGTGGGTTATAGTGGGGTTATATTCTCTTTTTTATGTGTGTGACAGTGTGATTCTTGACATATTTTTGTGACAGTTCGGATGTTTACGTGAAATCAGTAAAATTAAATATTTAAAAAATATTAAAAATGCGGCGACGTGCAGGAGTCGGAGCTATTCACAAACAAAAGTTAGAACAGGAAAAGTATAAGGAGAAAGGTAGCGAGATTCAAGAAAATCAATTTCAACAAATGTCAAAACAACTCGAGGTGTTCAGAGAAAATCTCGAAGAGTTCGCTGCTAAACATAAAAATGAAATACGTAAAAATTCTCAATTCCGTAAACAATTCCAAGAGATGTGCGCCGCTATTGGAGTGGATCCATTGGCCTCAGGAAAGGGATTCTGGTCTGTTTTAGGTAAGGATTGTCACAGGATTATCTGTAAATTAATTTATCACATCATACCGTATTGCCTTTAAGTTAGGAGATTCGACCGTCACAGGCAAACTTCCGCAAGCTTGTTATTATCAAATATATTATTCGTATATCCATTTTTTTTTATTGTTGAAGGTTTCCGTTAGGGTTTTAACAGAAATCACCCGAAAAATAATTGCTCACAGAATTTACTTATTTTTGGTTAAAAATCTGTTACAGTAACAAGCCATGAACACAGGGCTGTAGAGTTGTTGATTTATGTTATTTTGAACTGATTTGTGGTCAAAGTTGTCTAAAAAAATTGTGTAATGTTTTTATTTAATTAATAAAAAATATAGGTACTTTGTTTTCATCACTTATATATTTAAAATATCAACATGCTCCAGGGTAAATGGTTCCTTCATCGGGATACAATGTACAGTAACACAAAAAAATCGAAATATAGACTATGTAAGTTTAAAAGAAAACTATTTTTAAAAAGTACCTGGTTATTTCTTATACTCAATTTACTATTTACACTTTTTCTTATTTCCAAAATTTCTAATTAATCAAACTGTAATTCTGTGTAATTTATATGTAAGATTTTAATTCATTGATGATAATGTGTGTTACAATACATTGTACAATATGAGTATGCTTCTGAGTATGAGGAAAGAAATCAATAAAATACATATTTTGGTAAGTTTAGGCAGCTGTTATATATCATTAGAAGATAAGCTTATAGTTGATGGGCCCCAAGAATTGACAGCCCTGTGTTTATTAATCATGGATTAAAAATACAGGAAGACACAAAATTAGTGCTCTTACTCAAATAAATTAATGACTAATAATTACTGATTTGTGTGCTTCTTCTTTTCTGTCCTTTTTTCTCTTTTTGTCAAAACATTTAATTACTAATTTAATTACTATATTTTTATTTTGTATATATGTACAACTAACAAACACCAAGAAGAAATAACTTGTAACCGGACACACATGAAATAATATCTAATTGTACAACTATTTTTGTAAACTATGCCTGTCTCAACACAGATCAAGAAATAAATAAATATTAATAAAAAATCGACGATCCCTATATAAACATAGACATCTACTAAAATGCTTTTTTTTGTACCAATAGGTAGAAAATACTCTTCTCCGCAGTAAAAAAATGTTTCTACTTATTCAAAGAAAAAAACTGCCATAAAAGCGGACAAATATGCTAGTATTGTATGTAAGGCCAAACTTCAAACAGCTCTCATATTAAATAATTTTTTTGTAGATATCTTAGTTTACGTAGGGGTTGTCTGTATAATAATATTTAAAGTAACTGGTAAATGATTTTTATTTTATTATTCAGGCATCGGTGATTTCTATTATGAACTTGGAGTACAGGTTGTGGAAGTATGCCTAGCTACAAATTACAAAAATGGCGGCCTCATAAGCCTGGATGAATTGCGAACAAGGCTCATAGCGGCCAGGGGAAAAGGAAAACAACACCAAGAAATTACTCTGGAAGATCTTTTAATGGCTGTGAAGAAACTGCGAATATTTGGAAATGGGTATGCTTTGTTTTTATGCAAATACATATCAACACTTGTTTATCTGTGCCGATGTCTTCAATCGAAGTTCCATTTTAGAATGGAGAAGTTTCCTGATGTTGATAATATTATATTTTACTTAACGGAATTAAAATATAGATCTTTTTTTTTTTTGAAATCTATCAATAAAAACAGGGAAAAGGAATATTAAAGTTAGTATATTTTAGCGCAGAATGATTGACCTCTAACTTGCCATGTGTTTACATAACCGGGCGCCGGAGCACGAGCCACAATGTACACCGGATACGATAGACGACGTAAGCGATTCCACCGACGAACGGACGATACAACGAACAGAACTATTATGCAAAACGCAAATTTAAAATTCTCTAACTTTGTTAGTATTTGAGATATCTTAATTTTACTTTCTGACTTGTTCAATTTTACTCAAATTTTCATTTCCGTTCATTGAAAATAAATAGGAAACTTCTCCACTGAATGTAGCCTTAGATTCAAAATAGAAGAATTCCAGCAACAAACGACTCTATCTTTTCTAAACTTAAAACATTATGAGTAACAACTAAAATGACATAAAATATTTAAAAAAATATTAGTTACGGTGGGTTAGAAGCTTTTATATTAATATCAATAGTAATATGAATGAAATCATTGATTTAATTGCAACCGGAGCAGTATGTTAAGTATCCGTGTTTAATGACTAATTGCATCACTAATGCAAAATCTGTATACCATTGTTTAACACTATCTTTCGAATGACGTCTGTCAGAATTTCAGAAAAATTATATAGTAATTTAGTTTTGATAGCTGTTGAAAGTGCAAGATTGTGTTTGTTTTCAACCATAGAAAAACGATTTCAATGTTTCTATTTTTTTCTTAGATGGGATGACATGTGAGGAAATCAAATAGGCATGACAGATTTTGAAATAACCTTCTATAATGTAGGTACATGTCTACTATTACCGAAAATAACATTATTTCAGTAATAAACTAAGTTTTTACGCAAATAATTGCATTTTCATCTACCTATTTTTAATTTTGCACGGAAACGCCTCGGGCGTCATAGCGTCTATGGGAGGCCAAGACTAAGTAAACATTGCATTGTGTCTATGACAACAGCTCAAGAGACATGGTGATGGTTATTTAGGTGTGACGTCATTCGCCCTGGTTGGTGTTTCAGTTAAATGGCCGATTGCGGAATTTTATACTTTTATTTTATTGAAAATCTTAATAATCTCAATGTGTACATTAAAACTGGATCATTTTAGAATCCTTTCAAAATATTTTCTTCTCTAAAATCAATTATTCTTTAATACTGTCATCATGCCTATTGAAGTTGCATGCCATTTATAAGGACCATGCAACTTGGTTTATTAAATTCAAGCGTGGCCGAATATCTATTTTTGATAAAGAGAGCCCTGGCTGTCCGATTGAGGTAACCTGTGGAGGATACGGTCAACAAAATCCATGATATTGTGTTAACAGACCTCCAGGTGAAGATCAGAGAAACTGTTGACATTATAAACATCTCAAGTGAATGTATACAAAATATCCATCCTACACAAAAAAATGGGCATGAGAAAGTTATTGGCGAGATGGGTGCTGCGTTTGCTCACTGTGGAACAAAAATGAAATCACATGACAAGTTCACAGCAGCTAAGTGAAATTGTGCGACATGTGTCGCTAGCGTGTGGTGATTCCAGCGATAGATATTTGGTGCAAGTACCTACCGACATGTGAGAAGTTTTTCTAGTGAGAAATTGTACGGAAAATTCTCCAAAGTGATCGAAGCGATAGAAACAATGTAATTTACATTACATAACACAATATTAAGAGTAAGAAAATGTGTAATAATTAGCGTATGAATTATTCGAGAAAGATTTTGTGACTGTGAATTTAAGAATTTCATCTCAATAAAATAAATTTGTATACAACAGTGACTTTGGTGAATAAATAAAAACTTTATTTAACTTTAAGTGTTTCATTTGCCTCCCATAGCCATGTCCCGTGAAGCCCCACGTAATTTTTTTTTCTTTCCAAAAAAGAGGTTTTTGCTAGATTTTTTTGAATGACTTAAAAAAGTTGGAATTTTTCTGGATTGTATCTAGCTGAAAGATTACATATATTGAGAAATGAAATAAATATAAATAATTTTAAAATTCTTTTCCTTTCCTTAACATAGGTACTTATCAATACAGCCCTCTATTTCCTTTAATATGATTTTTTTCCTTTAATATGAATTTGTGTGGAAAAATATTTCTACATTAATAGATGTATCATGTATAATTATTTTTGACAATCGGCTTTTACTTTTGACAAATGATTTATTTATATTTTACCGTGTAGTGATACAATTACGATTGTTTACTTATTTTTAGATTTAGCGTGGTGCCGGTAGGAAAAGGAAAGTGGCTGGTGCAGTCCATACCTGGGGAGCTCAACATGGACCATACGGCTGTACTGCAGCAGACCACTTCTTCCAACAGGGCCTGGGTCTCTGTGGGCGTCCTGCAAGAACAACTGGGGTACACGTTGTTGTATATTATTTCATCAACATTCTAGATTTATTGCTTTGGGTAATTTCAATAGCAATGCAACTTCTTGAAAATTTTAATTTACCGGAGCTTGAAACTACCCTCTGTTGTAAAGTTATCTAATCATATATATATGGGACGTAATGAATTTTGTGGACACAATGATTCCCGCAGCTCTTTTCAGATTTCGATCAAAATTTTCTGGTAGATTTTTAAGTATATTAGTGTTCGAACGTCTTTGGGTCACGGCCAAAACCATTTGCATTGCTTGTCAGTAATTGTAATTGCGCCCGAGGGTGACATCTGTGGTTTTACGCGGAAGAAATGCGGCATTCTTTATTATGCTTTTGTTTTTAGTTAATATTTTTTCTTCTGTGGTTTGACATTACAATATAAGGATCAATTGTGCTTTGTGTGATAAGTTACGATAAGAGAGGAACACTTTTCCTCAGATGGAAGATCATTGTAACAAGGGCAAACATCTCCTTGGTTGATTGCGATTCAGACCAAGCCTCAGTCAGAGATTAAACAATTAGCCAACCTCTTCACTATCTCGTTTTGAAATGGTGGATGTTCGAAAACTAAAAAATTCTTAAATCAGTGAATATTGGACACAAAGAAAAATTTAATAAGAAACACACAAGTGTATTTCATTTGAAACAGTAAAACCCTATTAATTCGAACTCCAATAATTCGAAACACGCCATAATTCAAAAAATTTCATAGTAGATTAACCTCGATAATTTGAAAACCCCAGTAATTCATATTATGACATAATTTTTAGCCCCATGCGCCATAAATCAATACATTTTAGTTCACATAATTCGAATTTTTTTTGACAATTTTATAAAATCGCGGACAGAAAATATGTCAATATCGGTAGTACTTTAGTAATTGAAATGTTGCGATCTTCGTATTGTCATAATAATTATTACGTTTTTGAAATGATTTCTTGAAATATGCAAAAATACACACGTTTTTCACAAAATTAATGAATTTTCACGAGTTTTTTGATTTTTGGCGAATTGCATTGAGATTTTTTTTGTGCCTTGAATTACAAATTAACGGGGTTTTACTATTCTTGCGACAAGTGCCGGAAATGCAAGAAGTTTGACATTTCATCTCCGGTGTTTTAAACTGAGTTGACATTGCATCTAATTATGTAAATATCTCTGTAAATAAAATACTAAATACAGGGTTCATATTTTAGGAAATTCCTCCATAGTGTATATATGTATTGGATAAGATATTTAGTAGACGCAACAAAAAAAGGTTTTCTTAAAGAAACTGACATGGTGACCATTTTTTTCAATACCTCTGAACCTGGTGAACGAATAAACTGTCTCGCCAAATGAAAAATGCATAAAATAATTAAATTTGTGAAATGAAGAAGTCAATTAAGAGATGTTTTTAAAAAAAAACATTTCCCTCGGGTGTTGTAGGGACCGCTGTCCATATAATTATTTAATATCTAGTATAGATCCTGTCTCCATCTTGTTAGTACTTTTGATTTGTCCTTGCTTTTCTTTTAAATTGCTATATATAACTTTTATTCTCTTGTATTTTATGTTGTTCATGTTATGTAATATGTATATTTTATTGGACTATGTCCGTTAATTTCAATAAATAAATAAATAAATAAATATTTTTTTCAGGTGGGAAGAGACCAGAGCACAGAAAGCTTTAGAGTATATGGTTAAGGAAGGACTGGCCTGGATAGACACGCAGGCTCCTAATGAGAATCAATATTGGTTCCCGAGTTTGTTTGCCGCTTGTGTATCGGCATAGGTTTTCAATCAATTCCTGCCGAATTCTTGTGTTCATCGCTATTCATTTTTACTAGCACATTTAACATTCATAAATGCCGACTTCATCAGTTTGAGTACTTATAACTACTAACATTTTAATGGTTGTTTGAAATTGCATGATGTTTTTAACAAATGGTGAAATGCAGAACACAATTTTAAAGGTTTTCTCCATATCTTTTGCCTAATCTTCTGAGTACTTAGTGATATATTTTTTGAAGTCTAAATTACAGGTCTAAAAGGTGAAAGTATTGTTTTCATATTTATTTGTGACGGAAATGTACAATCACACTATGCACTACAGGGTTGATCTAAAGTCATTAGTGTAGCATACTCGAAATTTAAAATTGTGTTAATAGATGTTCTTTGACATATGAAGTCAAAGGCAATGAGAAATACATAGTGCAGAAACCATTTTTTTTATTTTTGCATATGAGATAATTCATCATTCTTGTGAAATTTGTAGCCATGTATTCACTAGGGGACAAATAGCGCAGCATTCCGCGCGGCATGTTGC
>JADDOH010006903.1:0-19088 GCA_016648135.1 Agrypnia vestita | reverse complement strand
GTACTCACTGCAACATTCCGCGGAGCGTCAGTACCACGTGTTATGTTTACAAGTGGATACGCATGCGCTGTATCTGTCAAGATGACAATGCGGGGAAACGAAATCGTTCTTGAACTCATCGAGCTGTATCGATCGAAGATCGCATAGAATGTCCGTCCTTCTTTCTCTTTGCAGTAAATAATTTCGCATTCTCCTCTTTTTTTCTCCTCTTACTTTTCGATAAACTCATTAACATAAACAGATACGCGGCTGTCATCATAACCTCATAGGGCGATATATTTCCGCGACGTCTGGAAAACAATAATTATTTGCAAAAAGGACCTTGTTTTTAATAATATTCAATTTACTACAGTAAAACCTCGTTAATTTGAAATTGCGACCCAAAAAAACATTTCGAATTGCGCGGAACCCCGTTTTCGCCAAATGAGATACCGCAGCTGTCATCCATAACCTCATCGGATGACATTTCCGCGACAAGATATGTGAGTCCCGGTGTGTACACGTCAAATGACCGCGTCATTGTCCCCGAAACATGAGCGTAGATGTTGATACGACATGTCGAGCGGAATGTTTCGCGATTTGTCCCCTAGTGAATACATGGCTTTATTTATCATACTTTTATTACGCTGATTTTATTGAAGCTCTAAATTACAACAGTAAAACTAATGTTGACATCTTATGACTTTGAAGTCAATTTTCTAACGACAAATAATTTTTCGGACTAATAATTCTGTATTTATATACATTTCTAGTTCCTTTCTTTTAACTCGGCGCGTCTGCTTGCTTGTTTCCTTGACGAAAAAACTTTTCTCGTGATCCAATCGAGCTGAAACTTCGCAAGCAGACTCGTGGCGACGATCAAATCAAATTTTTGTTAAAAAATAATAATAATTATAGTATAATTTTGGATTTTTAGAAATTTTAATGGTTTCTTCATACAACTCAGTAAGTTGTATGAAAATACTCCGACGCATCTGGTAGACACGAAACCCAAAAAGGAGAAAGGGAGTATTGTACAAATTGGTTTTTATGGTTAGTTTTTTATATGTACAAATGTATCAGTTGCCGTATGCGTAAGTAGCGATTTGCATTATACGCGTGCCCTTACCACCAGGCAGACTTTACGTTTGGTTCGATGACTTACGGTGTTTCAAATTATTATAGAAGTTAATATTATTACTTTATATATAATTATAATATTACAAATGTAATTAATTTCGAGGTACCTACCTAAAATGAAAACGTCTTTTGGACAAATACAATTTAATTTTACTGCCCAGCTTGTTTTTAACAAGTTACCAAATGAAAGTAAAGAAATTATACAATACACAAACCTTTTAAACACCGTATTAGTAATTTTATAAAAAATATCAGGTAGAAGGTATGCTGAAGAAGTGATCCGCCCTTGACTTCTGAATTGGCAAAATCTGCTTTATATAATTTCAATTATACTCAAATATAGTATTTATTTTATCTATCTACTTAAATTTTTATATTAATTTTATATGTATATTTTCTTTTCTTTTAGATTTATGTATTCTTATGATTGTATATATTACTAAATTTTATTCTGCTTTCATTTTAAAGTGTATACTTCTTTATTCTTGCTATTTGTTACTATTACATAACTATTAAATGAGAATAACTGCCACAGAACAGGTTTTACCTAGAGTGGCGGTTATTAGTAACTTATATTAGCAAATATAAAATAAATAAACAAATAAAAAAAAATGTCGGTAGGTATGTGTAAATTAACAGATCGCGGGATTTCGCGTGAGCTCAATTTTCTGTCATTTAATTTATGGTTACAAAATGTCCTCATTCAGTCGGTAACTGATTCGTAGTGGATGTCGTCATTAATAACCAGTGAATGGAGTAAATGGTGTCGACATCATGACAGCCGAAACATAAAAGGGGTGTCAACAGAATGACACATGTCAGATTTCCACGGTCGCTATTATTGTTATTACGTTGCTTTGGACAAATAAAAGGAGTGATTATCTGAGACCCGAAGATGTATTATTTCAATCATACCCGTAAGGCCAGTAGGTATATAACAATAACTTTTTTTTTAAATAGAGATGTGAACGCGGAATACGTGTCACACAAAATAGGAATAACTTGCTGGTCTGGAGTGAGGCTCGAACCCGCGACCTTTGGATCACGAGGATCATGTTCATTGGTCTAGTGGTTAGGACTAGCCTCGTGATCCAAATCTATCTATCTTTGCGTTACAAATATATATTTATCTTATAGTTGTCCATATAAATATATATCCAAATGGATGCATCAATATATACAAAACATAATTAAATCCGCGTCCACGGAGGAGATTTTCAGGGGATTTTCAACTTGACAATTTGCTCATATGAGATTCTTTGGAGATAACTCAGGGCTTTCAAATTCCTCGTATACGCGTCATGTACCCCACTTGTTGCTTTCTTTGTACGTCAAATGTCAGTTAATTGAACACAGCTGGTCTTAGTATGTTGGTGTTGGTTAAATGTTGATAAATTAATGCACTCTGTTTATTTAATTCACAAAATAAATAGTTGTAGGTTTTTATGATTATAGATAATGTTTGTACGCACATATCGGGTCTCGTTGTCAAATAAAACTTCGTGCACGTGGGTTTGAGTTTTGGCCTTGTTCAATCAATCTCAAGCTGATCTTTCAATTTATCTCCAGACCAAAATTTTAATACAAGTGTTGAGATTTATCTCAGCGTGTCACGGAGCATTATATCAGAATCATATCTGCTTAAAATATGGAAATGTGAATCATAAATATTAATTAATATTGAACTTAATCTGAAGTTATCGAGATTTTCACGAGATTTAAATCTCTAATTTATACCCTTTGCGAAAAAATATATTTGCTGAATATATTTGAATACAGAACTTTCCACACAGGCGAGCCCCGCCCCCTGCCGTGGAAAGGAAGAATATCTTCTTGCTCTTGGGAAAGAAAAATTGTATGGTTTAATTATATTATTTAAGTCCTTATTAGGTATTAAATAAGCCAGCTGAAATTTCGTATGGTTTTAAAATAAAGCGCTATTTTTATTAACTATTTAACAATTAAGTTTTTTATTTTATTTTGAATACTAGATAAATTAAAACTAAATAAGATTAATAAATAATAAATTACCCTTTCGGTAGACCTGGATTGCGGATTAGAGCTTCCTTTACGGCACGCTAGGCGCACGATACTATCTTCTTGCATTTTTAGTGATTCTTAGAACAGAAACTTCGTAAGTCCATCAACTTGTCATCAGAAGCTTGCATTTAGATTTTATTTCAAAACACATTATTTTTAATTACATACTATTATTGCTGAAAATCGGTAGATTGTTGGATATAGTCAATAACACCGAAGTAAGATAATTTACTGTAGGGGAAAAAAATAATTATTTAGAAGTTTAAGTGTTTTTTCTTTGGATCTATTAGTCAGAAGGTATACATTTAAAAATATTTATTTTATGATTTAAATAACTGACGGAGTATATTGCTACTTTTGGTTATTATGTATATAAAAAAAAGTTTACGTCCTTCGCGTTCTATGTAAATATATTTTAGTAGTTAAAATAAGTAATGTTCTCCTGAGCAAAAATATATAAATTCCTGCAAGTAGCATTTGCTATACTTAATCCTATCTTACTCGATGCAAAATTAAGAGATACACTATTTTCAAAATTTGTGTATTAATTTTAAAAATTACAAGTAGTTATCACTCACTTCTAATGAGTCGTAAGGGGCATTTTTTAAATAATTTAATAAAATTTGTACAAAGAGTGAGAAAGAAACTCAATTTTACAATACTAAAATTCCAATATATTATATTTAACAGTGATTAAAATGTTTTGTTTATTATATTTAGTGTACATTTACGCATTTTTAATCCGTTATATTTTACATAAACTAGACTGTACAGATTGGTGGAATCGACGTTAAAAGTAGAAAAGTTTTTTGCTCTTCGTAATTGCAGTTACAGAGAGGAAATTTATAAATAACTGCTTATATGTAGCTAATTCACAAATAAAAATTGTGTGAAAGAACTGGAATGTATGAATGTAGGAGCGAAAATGAGTGATTTTATTGTACGCTGTTTACTGTACGCGGATGATGCGGTATTAATGGCAAATAGCGAACAGGACTTACAGAGGCTAGTAAGCAGGATGTAAGATGTATGCAAGGAAAGTGACCTTATTATGAGTGTAAACAAGTCAAAAGTGATGGTATTCGAGAAGGAGGAAAGTAAGACAACGTGTGAAATACTAGTAGGCAATGAATGTTTGGAAGAAGTAGATGAGTTTGTGTACTTGGAAAGTATGTTCTATAGAAGAGGGAATGTTGAGAAAGATATAGAGCGGAGAGTGACTGCCGGTAATAGGGTGAAGGTGCTTTGAATGCAATAATTTCTAATAGAAATATGTCTACCGAGGCAAAACTAGCGGTACATAATGGAGTTCTGGTACCGACACTAATGTATGGAAGTGAAGCCTGGAGTTGGCAGAAGAGGAACGTAAGTAGATTGAATGCAGTGGAGATGAGATCCCTTAGGCGTATGTGTGGCAAATCCATGTGTGAGAGTAAAGAATGAAGATATTAGGAATTAATATAAAGCTGATCGTATGATAATTAATAGAATTAAAAATGGATTGGGCATGTTGAGCGAATGAATGAGGAAAGAATGGTAAGAAAGATATATAATGCAAGTGTTGACGGCGCCAGAAAGAGAGGGCGACCACGGAAGACGTGGCATGACCAGATTAACCAGATACTGGAAGATGGTCCTGTTAGAAGCCTCAAAAACCGTCGAGCTTGCATGCGAAGATGTATGAATGTAGATGAATCGAAAGTTGTATGTTAGGACAGAAGAGAAAGACGTTCTATCCTCTCTGCCTACCCCCACGGGGAAAAAGCGTGATGGCAAGTTAGCTAGTTAGTTAGTTTTTGTATAAATTCAATAATAAGTGTTATAGAAACCTTTATTTAGCACTTTTATTTAAAATAAAACACTTAGATGAAAAAAAACAT
The DNA here is from genome assembly GCA_016648135.1 of Agrypnia vestita. Classification (NCBI taxonomy): domain Eukaryota; kingdom Metazoa; phylum Arthropoda; class Insecta; order Trichoptera; family Phryganeidae; genus Agrypnia; species Agrypnia vestita. The sequence continues at coordinate 14,049 of JADDOH010006903.1, read as the reverse complement.
AAAACACAGCAAATAAACACTGAGTACACCGTGAACGAAAATCAACTGTCAAATTGAAGATAACCTCAAAAGCCGTTTTCCATAGACAAAAAATATCCTAAGTCACATAGTGTTAAAAAATTTGAGAGCCAAAATGTCTCATCCGCATTTAAGTTGTTTTGGCTCAATGTAATACTGTATTTAAGACAATGTGACACTGGTTATTTCTGTAAATATAAGGAATACACGCTTGAAATTTATAGGGATTAAAGATTATGATGTTGTTTAAACAAAAATGTATCCAAGTCATTTTGGCCGAAAATGGACTTAAGGCATGTTGGCTCTCAGGTACAGAAATAAGGTATTATGTCAGCTATTCACTTTTCCAACATGTCATTTTGTTTTTTTCAGGTATTCACCATTTCAACATCCCACTTTGTCTTTTTTAATTTCAAACTATGATTAATCCAAATTCAATCCATGCACCACAGAAAAATATGTTACGTATGTTATTTATCTTATTTCTGAAATTCTGTCACAGGTAACACGTTTGCTTGCGAGAAATCACAAACTATAAATCGTTTTTTAAAAGAACTTGAGGCGTATTTCAATATCTTATCAAAAAAAGATAACAGAGACGATAAGAAGGGGAGATTGTGTGAGTCGAAACCAGAAAAAATTGTATTTGTTCGATATGTGTATTATTTCATTTTTGTTCTAGAAATGACCCGTCAATACTAACTTGAAATCACTCTCGAATTATTTTATTAAATTTAAATATCCTACAGATTTTATAATAATATTGAATATGCCAATATTTTTCAATTCTGTGAAACCTAAATAACCAACCTGCTAACAATACGTATCAAAAAGTTGGTGGTTTATTATTTGCAGTATGTTTAGGTATATATCACACACAATTTCAAAAAAATTATATTATCTACGTTTTATTACTTTAAAAAATATTCTGAGATGTTCGCTAGCTCTCATTCTATATTGGCGAAATTCACTTGTTTCCATTTAACCCGTAACGTAACGTAAAAAATGACAGTACTTTTACATCTCGGATCCTAAGGAATAAGTATTTATTTATTTGTATATTAAAAATATGTATATTATAGAAATTATACGCGTATAGAAAAAAAAGAAAAGAAAAAAATTTTATGTATAAAAAAATTAAAACAATTTTACCTAAAAAATTTTTTTTTAAATTACGTAAATGTTTTTTATGAATGTAGGTACCAACTTTTCTATGCCATATTAAGTATACACTTATACATATGTCAGTTTCTGAAGATATCGTGTAAAATACCTACTATGTTACCACAATGAAACGTTCTTTAGTCAGTTCGTCTGGAAACCTACTTCTATTGACTCCGATTAACCCAGAAGATTTTGTATCATATAATAGTCTCTCCTTTTAAAAATAATCTTGAAAATATATTCTTCATCGACTAAAATATACTTTTTTAAAAATATTTTTATATGAATGTTCTGAAAATACTTAAGCCCTGGGCCACCATATAAAAACTCCGTACACGTTTCCCATATAAATAGTTTAGTCCTCTGTAATTTATCTTAACTAAAATACGTACATACATATGTCTCACGAATTCTGTAGTCACATACGTTCAGTCATATTTTATTCATGCGTACATCTAACTTCATATGTAATTACATACATATTATGTACGTATCATATTACAAAAAGTGCAGAGCAGAAAAATTAAAATAGCACTATGGATAATTTCCATGAATCTACGTTATCTCATCCTCGGCTTAGGTGTTTATTTTACTCTGTTATTATTTGTGATAATTTTTTAGTTTTCAGTTTAAATAAATAAATAAATAAATATAGCTTTATTCCAGAATGTGGGGAGGTTCGTGCAATCCCACACATTCCATATAAAAGAAAATACACACATTAAAAATATTATATAAAACAAAAGAGAAATAGTAAAATCATATAAAATAGAAGAGAAGTATTAAAAGTAATCAAAAGAAATATAAGGTAAAATATCGGCTTTAGCGAGCGATGGCAAGTCAATTATGCGGGGCCAGTATCTTTCTCCAGTGTGCATCGATGCTGGATGCTGGAGTAAGACGGGCTTCCAGGATAAGGATATTTCCGGAGCTGTATATCCTTTCCCTCATCCCTGCCACCCTGGATCTTATGAGGGCTGCAATCTAGTTTAATTCGGGTGAAATAAGTAAGAATCGACTTCCAACAACTTCTTAAACCTCATTAAAAAAGTAAATGAGGTTTAAGAAGTTATAGGAAGTCGATTCTTACTTACTTCTCCTGATACTCTAAATTCACCCTCTCGATCTCGTATTGCAATTGAGTGCAATGTCCGCCCGTCCCAAGGGGACTCATCGAGGTTTCCCCCGGATCTGCTGACGCGGACGTACAATCGCTCGCGAGACCGAGGAAGAGATTTGCTGGTGGAGTACAGTAGTACAGGAGTACAGAGGTCCTTGTGCCACGGCCAGTCAGCTGTCGAACAGTAAGTACTCTGTAATATTCTCAGGTTGGTGCGTGGATTTTCTAGACACCCCTTTATCCTCGGTCATGGTGTTGGTGTGGTTGAATAAGGAAAAACACGTTATAATTGCTGAACTACAGGTAATTTATTTGAAACAGGAATTTAATTAAGAATTATAAAGTCGGAGATTATTCAATTACAGACAAGAATATATATAATTAGTCACTCGGACCAATATTCAATTAAAAATTATGAAGTCAGAGATTACTTAACTATTGACAAGAATATTTAAAATTAGACAGCCTTAGAATTTACAAAGAAATATATAACAAAATATAATTAATTAATAACATTAGAATGAGTCACAGAAAATATACAAGTCAAGTAGCGTATGAGTGGTAGATACCATGAAGAGATTTCCATAAACATGTATAGAACATAAACATATATATATGAAAACATTATCACAATTTAAACATGGCTATAAATCATGTATTCACAAAGTATATATGTAGAGTATAAAAACAAAGGCTATAATATGCAAAAAAATAAAAATAATGTTTTGAATATAGTCACTAAGGATTACTAATTTAGAATGTAATGAATTATAAATTTTATGTAGCTTTCCCTTTCAAAATTATGTTTCCTATAAATTTGTAAGCAATATATTCTATAAAAACATGAATTTAGTATGTGCTATAATGCTATACTAGTAATCCTCGATGTAGCATTCAATTTTTTTTGGATAATGCTGCCTTTGTTCTTATACCCACATAATTTGATGGGTTATCCAGGTGTTTTGATTCAATTAAGTATTAATTAATGTTGAAACAACGAAATAAAGTCTAAAACTCGAAATGCGAGTTACTCGGAACGTCAAATTGGGGATAATAGCGGTGTTGTTCTAGGGCTGTGATTCGTTGGTTAAGAACCTAAATTCAATGTCAATGCATTTTAAGCGGATTCTTCATATAAACATCAATACCTATAAAACTTAATGTCTGTCTGTCTGTCTGTTTGTTCTCTATACAAATCTACACCGTTTGTCCGATTCGACTCAAATTTTGTATAGGTACTTATGCTTTAAGACCCGACTGGTAACATATCTGACATTTCCCCCCTCCCCTGCTATATTTTCAATGCAAATCTATACCGTTCGACCGATCGTACTCAAAATTTGGAAACTTATTCTTTAGGACCCGGCGGGTATCATAGATGACATTTCCTTACACCCCTTTTACCCCTTCCCCACCCCTTGATATAGTTTCAATGCAAATCTACACCGTTTGACCGATCTGACTCAAATTTTGCACACGTATCCTTAGGGACCCGGTGGGTAACATAGATAACATTTTCCCCCTTCACTTTTACCCCTCCCCTCTCCAGCTGATATATTTTGTATCCAAATCTGCACCGTTCGACCGATCTGACCCAAATTTTGCATACTTATTCTTTAGGACGAGGCGGGTAATATAGGTGACATTGCCTCCCCCCCTCTAACCAATCCCATCCCTTCCTATACATATATTTTTTGTACAAGTCTACACTGTTTGACCGATTGGACCAAAATTTTGAATACATATACGAAAAAAATATGTCAAATTTCATCCCTTGACATCCTATCCATCCCAGCCTTGATTAAATAGAAACATTGTTTTATTTAGAGACTTTGCAATACAATTTAACCATTGTTTTCCCCACAAATTTATTTTTAACTTAATCCTTAACCCGTGCAACGCTGGGTACGAACAACTAGTATATAATAAAATGATTTTGCGTTTTCTTCGATACTAAAATGTTAACTTTTTACATTAATTTTGAGGTAGGCTTACCTCACAAAGTATGTAGATATGTTTTAATGTGTTTTATTTATATTTACTACGGCGGTGATACTGAATACGATACTTATAATAAAACACAGATATTGCGATTCAAAAAGACTTAAATTTTGTCCAGAACAGTTTTCATATGCCCTAGAGTTTCGATGACGAAGTCAGGACGATTGTTCTCTTCCGCAGCTTCTCCAAGCCCGACCCCACTGGACAAGACAAGGAGCTTCTGAAATCCGCACATGTGACCGAAGGCCATGTCATTATTTATCCTGAAATTAACAATATAAACAAACGTAACTCATATAAATTCTACTATTGTAATCAGCTATTTATCTTTTATTAATTTATTTTTAGGAAAGGTCTCATAAAATCTTAAATTAATATCCATGAGATAAAAATAGTAAATTATGCAAATTATAAACTTTACACTGATGATTAATTATTTAATATTATTAGCAAGTGTGACAATATGAGATAATTTATAGTTTCAAAATATGTTGAGAAGGAGTGGGAAGGGCGGAGTGGGACGTACGATTAGGAGAAAGGAACGACGGATGAGAGTGCAAGTATATGGGAATATAAATTCCTTTATGGTTGTAATGTCATATGGCAGGTACACACAAAAAAAAGTTGCCAAAAATATGTTTGTCCATATTCTGTAATATTTAGTTTGCAATTTACCCTAAAGAAGAAACGGTGGTTCCGAAACCAGTTGGTGTTACCAAATATAACATAATGTTTTAAACCAAGGGAATTTGTATGTAATTTAATTTTCATATAAGTTCTATTTATAAATATTAATATGTAGGTAGATGCAAGATATACAAGTACTTATTAATATTTAAAATTATTTTAGATAATTATTTTTAACAAAATTCTTATAAACAAGAAACTTTTATATGAGAAATGTGTATGGAACTAATATATATCATTACCAGCTGCGAAATTTATGTATACTACGTCATGGGAAGGAAGCATATATTGATGTCTTTATAGGGTGGCCACAGGGTTTATGACGTGTTAGCTAGCTTGAGTGATCACTTCATACAATGCAACATTCAACAATCCCATCGTAAGAACATCCAGACTAGGGAATGCAATCCCGATCCCGCGAGATCGGAATCCCGCGAGATCTCGAGGCATTTTACGAGATCAATCCCGAACAGAAAAATCGGACGGGATTATCGGGATTATCGGGATTGATCAGCATTTTTTATGTTTTGTATGTTTAATTGTATATCTCTATAGAGCATTTAGTAAGTACTTAAAACTTATCTTCATGTCATATTCAAATAATAAAAATAGCTTTGACTAATATTTGCCGTATTTTATCAACTTAACGTAATAATACAAAATAAAAATAGTAAGTAGTTTTCACTCTACTATATTGACTTATTGATGCTTGGAAAAATGCCTGCAAAAACTTTAATGCAAGGATTAATAATGAACATTTTTATTAAAATTGTTGATATAAAAATGCAAGACATTATCGTTAATTGCTATTCAGCTCTATAAACAAACAAAAAAACACAAAAGTATTCGGGATTCCAATCCGTAGGGATCCCGCGGGATTGGAAATTCTAATCTCGAGGGATCCCGAAAGGGCAATCCCGACTCGGTATTGCATTCCCTAATCCAGACATTATCATATTTTTAATAGTTGTGTATATATTCATTATCTGTCTTCTTTCAAATATTTTAAAGGACCATGCTATAGCCATCTTTGGTCGATATTAGTAACTCCCATGACGTCATACACAGATGTCTATATATAATATTCTTCGAATTATTTAGCATTATATTATGCACTAGAATACCCATTTTCAAGTAAATATATACTTACGTATCTCCAATGATTAAAGTTCTCTTTGGATTATTTATTTTAAAACGTTTTGCAACTAATTTTTCCAAATATTTACTTGGTTTTCCCATGTTTAATGGTTGGCGACCTGAGTATTCTGTTACTATTTTGATAAATGGGCCTGAACCTGCCAAAGAAATATTAAAAATAAAATTTGATATAACACAATAATCATTCATTAATGTTGAAGTTGGAATATTTAATATCATCTACGAGTGTGTGAAAATTATATATTAATTTATTTGGTAATATTACGTTTAATCGATAAAAAAATTAAGCAGAGCGTAATATAAAATAATCCATTTAAAATTGACCTAGATTCGAGTAGAGTTTTTTTAAAGTTATTTTTATAGTTCGCAAAAAAAATTTACAAGAAGAAATTCTGGCGATTTGTTACTTAAGCTAGACTTAATCTAGAGACGCCGCCTCACATTTTTATGTATTTTTTGTGTTTAAAGGTAAAGTACTATGTACAGTATAAAGTCATGAGCAATAAAAACATCGTACGATAAAACATTACGTTGTAAAGAAGTAAGTTGAATGAATAAAAAATAGGATGATATTGCAGAATCGTTGTTGTAAAGTTGTAAAGAAGTAAGTTGAATGAATAAAAAATAGGATGATATTGCAGAATCGTTGTTGTAAAGTTGTAAAGAAGTAAGTTGAATGAATAAAAAATAGGATGATATTGCAGAATCAACCATCATCTTCGAGGCCTTAAAATAACCAATCCATATTTTTTGTAATGTTCGAAATGTGTAGTAACATTGTGGTTATAAATTTTAAACAATGGAAAATAGGTGAAATATTTTTTCTCTTTAACGGTGTGCGGTATTTGCGGTTGCGCTGAAAATGATCGCCATAAAACAGAAATCCCAGCGGTTACAAAGATACATCAATTCAATTGTTTTTAAAAATGTATTTATGAATCATTTAAATAATATTTTAGGCTTACTACTTGGTGGTGATGATGATGAAGCAGATAATGAAATGATGGATGATATTCAACTCAAGAGTAGGTAAACCTATGATACTAAAAAGCTTTGATATAATGATTTCTTAATTAGGCAAAACCATTATTATACAGATATTAATTGTGTTTTGTTCTATTGGTTATATCTATCTTCACATGCTTTGATATACAATAATACAGGACTAACATGATCTTCCGGGATATGGATTGAACAGTCAACCTAGTGTTTACTAAATGAGTGTCTTAGCGATATATAAAATAAATATCTCTAGACTAAACAAATATATTAATTTCGCCGTAATTTAATTATGCAATAAGTAATATTCCAGACGAATTTTTGTGTGGTACCCTACATCAGGATTCGTGAAACAAACTGGCACTCCAAGTTTTATTTTTCAATTTTTGTTCTTCTTTTCTAATATCACGTGTAGGTTCATGATTGCATTTGAACCGAACTATATTAAAATGTAGGCAAGCCTCCGTGTTTCGATCTGCAGGTGTTGCTCATACAAATTCAAATTTTTATTTCATATTTTTTCGAGTTTGTTCATATCTGATATTATACTCCGGAGAGCAGGTCGCATAAGTGAACTCGATAATGCTAAAGGAAAATAGGGCCTGTATATAAATCTTCGTATTGAGTATGCTACACGTATAAGTAGGATTTTTAATATTTTATTCGTTAATATTAACAATATTAATAATCATAAATAAAGCCTTACATTCCCCCGCGTTTGTAATTTCATGCGACTGCGTCGGAATTATAAAATGAGAAAAATTCAAATAACATTTAAAAAAATCTGACGCAATAATTTTGAATGTACAACATCGTTGATCGACAAAATAAATAAGTGGATACCTAATTCATTTGGCTTTATAGAGAAATTGATAAACGATAACATCATAATATGTATAAATATTATATCATAAAAGTAAAGGCTGCAGAAATATCCAAGAAAAAAAATTAAAAAACATTTTGAATCCATTCACTGAGGATTGGATCTTAATTTAAAATGTACCTACTGATTTCTAGACTTTATGTATCTATCCTTTCTAAAAACATATTTCCTACAAATTTATAGGCTATGTTTTCTATAAAATCTCGAATTCATTTCATTATATATTAGTATCTAATCCTCGATGACTGCATTCCATTTTTTTAGCTATTGCTACCTTTGCTTTTACGCCCCACATGTATTATTGCATAATATATGTATACATTCGAGAACAGACACATTTACGTGATTCTTGCGGCCAGTGCCGGAAATTTTTTCTAAACAAATTAAAATTATTATTTAATTTCATTAATTAATTATTTAATTAATAAAAATAAATATTATTTAAATTTTTATCATTATTACACCTGGTATGTGTGTAGTAAATAATATTGAATTAAATAAAATGGTCATGAAATTATAAATGAATAACAGAAATCCTGCATTATTAATGCTATGGATATGATGATCTCAGCTACCTTAGCTTTTCATATCGTAAAAGCAATAGTAAAGAAGCTGGGACTCCACTATCCACCCTGTATTAATATCCTCCCCCTAGCCGGGGGTGGGGCGTTTAATTAAATACTAGTGATGCAACGAATACTACTTTCACGAATACGAACAAGAATACGAATATCAAACCTATATTTTTTCAGCGAGTACGAATAATTCAACAACGTTATAAATAACATACCACTGTTCTTTTTTTACTATGAGATTTAGTAATTAAAATTTACCACCGGCAAATGTTTTTCAAAAAGCACAACATTTGTAACTTCTCAGGCGTTAGACGATTTCTTTTATCCGTTTGTTTGTACATTCCCAGCGGTCGAAAATAAATATCACTTTTCACGCTTACGAGAGGTCATGTTATTAGATTTAATTTGAAATTATTTTATAAGAGTTAACACTTTTACACACAACGGAAATAAAATGGAACGAACAATACGTATTACAAAACAAAAACTACATGAAATGAGCACCTAACCTTATTAATAACCCAACGAAACAACATAAAAGAAATCATGTTATGCTGTAAAAAAAGTAACAATTGACAAATTGAGAACTCAACAAATCCATTCATTCGTTGTCAGGGGAATCTCCGATAATAGAGTGCGTAGGTGTGCTCGGATACACGGTGCGTTCAGTTATAGGTAAATAGTTTTGTTTAATATTCGTTATGATATTCGGCGAATACGAATATTCGGTAAATATCCACTATCCGGCGAATACGAATATTCGGTAAATATCCACTATTCGGCGAATACGAATATTCCTATTCGTATTTGTTACATCACTATTTAAATACTCATCAGCAAGGCCCATCCAGTTGCAGCACCCCGATGCTCTTTTAGCTACTCAAAGATCAACATTTTTGAGTAGCTAAAAGAGCATCATCCTTGCGTTTCTACAAAAGCTAAGAAAGCTCATTGTTGATATAAAAAGTACGACACGAAAAATATCATGTCATATTTTTTCTCTCTCATTACATACATCTCATACATCTCAAAGGAAATCACTACAGTTGACAGGCGGGAAATGTATTTTTGATATCGCTTTATGCTCGTATTAAGTGATTTTTTCAGACAATATCATGTAGAATGCCTTAATAATTAAGGATAATAAGAGATTTACACTTTTGACAATGTCAGGCAAGGACCTAAGAGGGTCACACCACCTTGAGTCATTGCAATCTGGAAAGTTGTCAAAAATATAAGTTATGGATAAATAGGTATAATATAAAATAAATATTAATTTACTTCATATAAATTTAAAATTTGGTAGAAATCAGTTTGTTTCATGTGCACCTACTAATTTATTCATCCCAGGACATTAGAATTTTTATTATTATTATTTAAGTTTACATAATATTTTACATAGGTATATGATACACATTATTTAATTTTGATGGATTATTTTCAAATTTTTTTTACAGTCCATGAAAGTATAAACTTGTGTATGGAACCGGAGAGTGTCACAAGAGTGATAGATAACTGTTTTTTTTTAATAATATAATACATACATGCAAAGAAATATTTACAGAAATATTTAAAGATAAGAAAGAATGTTAAGTTAATATTACAATATTTATAAATAAGCATGTTAATGGTTAATATCACAAATCTCATCACTCCATTGTTCAATGATTTTACGCACTTTTTGAACTTTGTGTAATATTGTAGACATAGTTCTAATATTCGCTGGTAGATTATTGAAATATTTAATTCCTAGGAATCTGTAGTGGTGTTGCATGGCTGTTTTACTGTTTTTTGCTACGTCTATTTTGATCTTGAAATATATTTGTGTTTTTTTTTATTGATAATTTCTTTGTATATTTGTAATATTGAGTATGCTGTCTAAATTTGGGACCTTGAATTCTTTGAACAGTAATTCTGTAGGATATGTTCTAGGTTTCTTAAAAAATATTTTTATGATCAATTTTTGTATTATTTCTAATGTCTGCAGAATTATATTAATTTATTTATTTATTTAAGATATTAATTTAAAACCAATATTTTCGTCGCAATGATAGAAATGTTAATATTTGTCAGATGTCTCGATGTTTCTCTATTTTGGAGTATTGGTTATGCTATCCTTTACACAAATGACTTTTGCGACTTCTCCGAAGTTATCCCTGCACACGCCATAAGTTAATAATTTAAAAAAGTGGTAATACCTAAAAATGTCTGCCGGTTTGCAACAGGGATGACGCTGTCGGTGGATCCCACTAAGAATAGCACATCTGGTCGCTGCAGAATCACAAGCGCCTTGCTAATTTTCAAGTAATTGCAATTCATGTCGTAGTCCATAACAACGGCCCCGATTTCCTGGTCATCTGAGGAATTCGCAAGGAACCATTTTAAATCCTCCGGACAGGTGACATCCTATGCAATGTAAATATAAAATAATCAAAAATTATTAATTCGTGTTAGTATAAACATTAAATTACATACCTACTAAAGATTTGTACAGTATGATTTCCAGAATTGATATTGTTGTTTCTCATAAAATAATACATTTAGTAGGTGATTGAATAATGAATTTGAATATAAATAAAAGCTCAGGTTTGTGTTTTCTTTTCCTCAGGCAAATTTGAAAGGAAAGTGGTACATTACATTTGAGTAAAGTGTCATTTTTCTTCGAAATACGTTTTTTTTAAATAGAGATGCGAACACGGAATTCGTGTCAAAGCAATATTTTTACTATTTTCAAATTAAGCTAAACGCTTGTGCTATGAAAATAGGACTAACATGCTTGTCTGGAGTGAGATTCGAACCTGCGACCTTTGGATCACGAGGCGAGAGTCCTAACCACAAGACCACACAATCAATGGATTGATATATGTATTTTTGTCCAGAAAGTGCGTCTTTAAAAACAAGCTCAAATAGTTCAATTTCTACTGTAAACATTTTTAAAACTATAAAAAGGGAAATTTAACTTTTTGTGTAATAGAATAATTTTTACTTTGGTCTAGATTTTTTTTTTGTATTGAGTATAAAAAATGATGTTTTTAATTCAAAATTTTTGATTCCCGCCAAAACACCTCATTTCGCTAGTCGCGCCTACGTGCGTTACGATTTAACATGATTAATTTGACATTTAAGTTTCGCGGTGCAGCTCGTATAGGAGATTGCGTATATATTTTACAAAACAATCATCCGTATTCTGAAAATAGCAATGTCTGGATCTTTAAGATCTTTATCCCAACACTTAATAGACGATAATAAAAATTAAAAATGTCCAGAGCGGATTTTGGAATTCTACGGCTCAAATACACTGTATTAAGAGATGATATAAGAAAGATTGTTTCTTACAAACGTATTCATTTCTTCATCCACAGCGTCCTGATGAAATATTCGGCGTTACCGCGTATTCAAATCTTCCCATATTGACATTTGACAGTTATCTCTGGATCTTTAAGATCTTTATCCCAACACTTAATAGACGATAATAAAAATTAAAAATAAACGAGACATAGCTTTACGTCGGTCTTTGTTTCTGTAAGTTTCTACGTGAGATAGATATAGAGGGAGGGAGAAATATGTAAATTGTTATCTGTCAAATTTTAAGATGGGAAGATTTGAATACGCGGTAATGTCGAATATTTCATCAGGACGCTGTGGATGAAGAAATGAATACGTTTGTAAGAAACAATCTTTCTTATATCATCTTTTAATACAGTGTATTTGCGCCGTAGAATTCCAAAATCCGCTCTGGACATTTTTAATTTTTATTATCGTCTATTAAGTGTTGGGATAAAGATCTTAAAGATCCAGACATTGTTATTTTCAGAATCGGGCCGATTATCAGTTTTATTGTGTATTGGTGCATAATGTCTGGGAGAGAGGGTTACAAGTATTGTATGCTATCCAGATGTACAAATGTACGGCACTACACTAAACAAGAACAACGCATTCTTTCATACACTGGCCAATTGATATTCACGTCACGTCATTGTCACGTCACGAACAATCATATCGCGTTTTATTGGATTTTCGTAGTATTTTCGAGTAAGATTTTCATAACAAAAATTATGAATAAAAACATTTCCCCACATGATACATTGAAAATAATTAATATTTCTGAATCCATTTCATTTATTTTCATCAGTATTTGTAATACATACATGAAAATTCAGCAGACCAAATTCTTGTACGACAACTCCTGTATATATAATGCTTGTATAATGATTTTACTCATTCTGTATTATGTGCCCATGGTTTAAAATTTATGCTTTTGTACTTATATGCGTTATTTGCTTTATTTATATATAAATATAATTATATTATATATTATTATATATTATTATATATGATTATAGATTATATGTGTGTGTGTGTTATTGTATGATTTTATGAATAAAGAGTTTCTGGTGGATTGGACAGTGAATGGTTTTGCAGCCAGAACCTTGTGGCATTCGCCCTTTACACGGCGCCGCACGGGGATGGCTTTAGTAAGAAAAAAAAAATGTCAACCTGGTGATGCAATTGTAGGGCGGATATGGGAGCCATCGGCTCATAGAACGGCCCTGGGAAAGTGGTGGGTTCCATTCATTCACCGTGCATGAAAATTTTAACACCCTCATACCTATTGTGACTTGTACCGTACTTGTTTGTTTAGAATATTAATTATATTAATAGTAACTAAACATTTTAATGGTTACAGTAATAATGTGAAAACATTTGTGCACCTATCGCTCCGAATTTATTTAAATTTTTAATTTATTAAATCCCAAAAGAAGATAAAATATATATTACATACATTATGAGTATATTAAATCCTATAAAGGTATATACATATACGTGTACATGGGTTCGGAAGATGAGAAGTTAGACATGTGTGATGATTTACACATAACTAAAACTCAATAAAAACAATATAAAAGTAACTATTGACTAATATTAATACCTAACTTTCAAAATAGTGACTCGAATGATAGTTGTATTATTACGAATGATAGATGATTACAATATACATTTATAAGGATATCAGATGTTCTTGCGTTTCGATTATCCATTGTTTTATTTTGTTTTTAGTTGACTTGTTTACTTCGGTTACAATTTTTAGTTCGGTGGGTAATAGATTGAAGTATTTAGTAGCTGTATGTAAGAGACCTTTATAGTACATTGTTTTAGTAATTTTGGGCCCTTGTATTAATTTATGTCTGGATCTACCATCATAGTTATAAAATTTTAGAGTACATTTATTGAAATAATACTTCAAACTGTCTAGTACAAACTGTTGTCTAACATTTAATACAAAACTTTGCCCTAATCCTATTTTTTTAATATTCTCTTTTGCACGTCGAATGTTGATCAACTTAGTTTTATACATATTTTACCGTTTAAAGTCAGTACCTAAGCTGCAGTAATTTATCCAACCTAAGACGAGCTATATTAATCCTGGTATTCAAGATACACAA
>JADDOH010006902.1:0-44929 GCA_016648135.1 Agrypnia vestita | reverse complement strand
TTACATGTTTGTATTGCGTATCATTAGGCAATCGTTGAAAACACGATTTGTTCCTATCAAGTTCTTATAAAGACGTGTTTCGAATTGTATATAGTCCTTAATTGCGATAGTTATTCATATGACATTGTTTTTATTCATTCAATATTAGATATTTGAAATGTTTTTTTTACAACATATTCCATTATTGTGGGTCGTTTGCGGTTAGATCAGGGGTAGTTAACCTTCGGTCTTCCGTAGCCGTGATAGTTCTTCATATGACATTGTTTTATTCATTCAATATTAGATATTTGAAATGTTTTCTAGAACATTATTCACTATTGTGGGCAGTTCGCGGTGTGTTCAGGGGTGGTTAACCTTCGGCCATCCGTAATCGCGATAGTTATTCATATGACATTGTTTTACTCATTCAATATTAGATATTTGAAATGTTTCTACAACATTTGCCATTATTGTGGGCAGTTCGCGGTTTGTTCAGGAGTAGTTAACCTTCGGTCTTCCGTGATCACGTTATTTACTTATATGACAGATTGTTTTGCTTTGTTCGTTTAATATAAGTAATGTCATATTTTTATGAGTTACCGTAATTATTTATCTATATGATTTTATTATTGAGAGTGATGCAACGAATACTACTTTCATGAATACGAATGTCAGGCCTGCTATTCGGTGAATACGAATGCGAATATTTCCACCAAGGTAGGGGAACTTGAACATACTTGTAAATATAATAACCTTGATGCAACGAATACTACCTTCATGAATACGAATATCAGGCCTACTATTCGGTGAATACGAATGCGAATATTTCCACCAAGGTAGGGGAACTTGAACATACTTGTAAATATAATAACCTTGATGCAACGAATACTACCTTCATGAATACGAATATCAGGCCTACTATTCGGTGAATACGAATGCGAATATTTCCACCAAGGTGGGGGAACTTGAACATACTTGTAAATATAATAACCTTGATGCAACGAATACTACCTTCATGAATACGAATATCAGGCCTACTATTCGGTGAATACGAATGCGAATATTTCCACCAAGGTGGGGGAGAACGCAAGCATACTTGTAATTGTATTGTTTATGTCTGCTTGTGATATCACTGTACGGCGTAGATGAACTAGTTTGAAAGGGTTTATGTTCTGCATGTGCTCGGCGTAGAGGGAATAGTCTTCTTGTTTCTAGGATCCTATACAGGTTTACAGGTGCTGATATTGAAATATATATACAAAGAAAACACTATTTTGGGAACCATTAACTGGATGACAGATATTGAAGCACACATACACACAAGGAGGACGTTATGTTAAATACATGACTGGAAAGTTGTTATTGGAATACACAGGCGCCACTAGAAGATATGGGCAGTTTGCAGAGAACTTCAACTTCTGTCAGTTAAGGACCTTTTACTATTACTATTCTTTCGCCTTTTTGCATAACCGTGGATGAACTAGATTGAAGGGGTTTATGTTCTGTATGTGCTCGGCGTAGAGGGAATAGTTTTCTTGTTTCTAGGATCTAATACAGTTTTACAGGCGCTGATATTAAAATATATATACAAGGGAAATGAAGGGCTACACAGGCGCTGGTAATTGCTCAATTTTGGAGAGTTATATTACTTCGGATCAGGATGCCATCTCAGAAGCAGACCAACTACAGAACTAAGATAAGAACCTTTGATATTATTTATTCCTGATGTTTTCTTATGTGTATCAAATGGAATGTTCGTGCTATATAATTTGTCATTGTCTCATGGTCACTATTCATTTCATTACGTGGGTTCAGAGTTCGACGGTAACGGACGCGGAAACAAATTAGTACTGATGTCGGGACGTAACGTCGGGATTATATCTTAATTATCTTTAGGATAGAAGCGAGGTCATCATACGTGCATTCTGCATTTCAAACGTATTACTAACATATATAAATACATATTATTGCGTTTTACAAATTGAATATGATCGCGGGAAATAGGCATTCCGTCCGGTTATGCAATGTTAACTTCCAACGTAGCATAATGAGATCTTATTACCGGTGCTAGACTCTCGAGGTTAGTCACGTGATTGTTGTATAAATGGAATAGTGAAGGGGATTGAAGAATGAGATACACTCGCGATACAGGTAGTTGTATGTAACTGGGATCAAATGACGGGGTGCGTGTTCTCGGTCCAGGGGATGAACGGGACTGCGGAGACACTCTGGGTGGGTCTAAGTAGAATTGCGCAACGCCTCCACACAGTTAAAATGTGTTCAGTCAAGCAAAGGTGAAGCATTTCGAATCGGACCAGAGCGTCGTGCCTCAAACACAGCCGGAGGGAAGAAGCCCCTTCGTTCTTTCACTCCCCTTGGCTCGACGAGCTCGGGCTCTGGTTATGAATGTATGTGAATGTAATAACTCCGTACTCAAGGACGAGATAGGACGTTCCTCATGAACGAGAAATTATAAGATGCAGGTAGCAGTTCGACAGTCAATACTTATGCTCGGGGCCGCTTTAATGAACGAGATCTGTTAGCAGTTTAACAATCAATTTTTATGATCGGGACCGCATTCAGGCGCGCGATGGCATTACTAACACCATCATTCTCATCAGTCACCACCTTTTCTAACTTGCTGTATACAGAGACCTTCGGGGTTCTCCTTCCCGGCCAGCGAGAAACATATCAGGAATTACACAATCAACTGTAATAATCATGCTGTTTTACCATCATTTAATATCTCTAGTCAATAAGACTACACCGTGGGATCAATCACATCAACTATATTTGGCGATGCTGACATGGCTCTGACTGACGCGCTCAAGGGAGAGTCTTTTCCAGTCACCCAGTTAGTTCATTCAGCCCTTTAATCAGCAGTAAACATCATAATAATCCGGCTCATGTAGCCGCAACGTGGGATCCTCATCATTATACACCAGTCAATTTGACTGCCCCGCGGGATAATATACAAACCTTAATATCAGACGCGGGATTTCTTCCTGATATGTTTGTCGCCGGGAAGCGAGGACTTCGGGGGATTCCAGCAGGAGCAATAGAGTCTCGGCTTGATCTTGGTCTGCAGCTTAGTGTGGGAGGTTATGTCTAAACAGGAGTTAACCACCGGATGCGGCGATGCTCTGGGGCCGCATCCCCCTCCCCCCTACAGGGGGGGGGGGGCATCTAGAATCCACGTTTGAACAGAAGTGGTTAGACACTTCTTAAATTTCACTTACAAATCTGTATCTTCCATTCCCTTAGAATCTCGGGCTGCGATAATGTCAGACAAAGCTTGCCCTGAGCCTCTGTTGCGCCTAGTTGTTGTGAATATATATATGTTTGTCTTCCCCTACTATGTACTATGAACAGATTGAGCAGATTGGACAACGTGAGACGCGCTATCGGTAGGTTTCTTACTTGTGTTTTGAATATAACGTATGCTATTATATCTTGTAAATCTGTCATAAATGGGTGCCGCATGTGGTTGTGCTGACACTGTTCTAAGCTGCTATTATGAGATGTTGATAATCAATGCGGGCGGAATCTTTAGCGTATGCCGTTAACTTGGCAACGATTGTATTGTTCTATATTACAGTATTTTAACCCCGGTGGTATTATAGTTATGGCGGTTCAATGTAAGGGAGTTTTGCTACTAGCGTATATTCCTCGGCTACGCCGCATATAATTGGCTTTTAGGCCAACTCCGGACGTGGACGATATCGGCTGTCTCTCATATAGGCGAAACTGTAGAGTTCTAGAGCGGTTCTAGAAGGACGAGTACGGATTAGTTACGTGCGTTTGTTATTTCCATAGTTAGGTAAGAATTCGATCTATATTAGTCTAGTCGCGTTAATAAGAATACGAATCTCACCACATATCAAAAGAATTTTGGATAGCTACGGACAGAACGGAGGGGGAATTTTCCTAACCACTAAATAGATCACGACTGGCCACTTTTGAAAATATAAATTCTAAATTAACAAAAAAATAAAATATTAGCTTTCATGTATATACACTTCCGAAGTTCTAAGTTCGACTTAAGTTTTTATCTAGTAGCTTAAAGCATAAAGTGTGTGCTTAAAGTCACAAAAATTGTACTGAAGCTCGATGCGGTAGCTTAAAGTCTCAAGCTTTGGGCTTCTCGTAAAACTTACATTATTAAACTTTATAGTCAGGTATTTAGCTTAGGTGTACAGGTAGATACGTTACAGTGGTGCCGTTAGACCAGGAGATATGTTTCAAGAGTGAGATTCGTGTTCATTTTATGAGATTAGTTAATATTGTAAAAAGAAAAAAAAATTAGTTTTAATTATAATGGCATTTTTCTTTCCACGCTTAAGCATGTCTTTACGCGCGCTCTATCAAAAATCATTTAGTGTTCGCACGGTCTATATAGATCACGTATTGATTCAAAAACAAGAGAGTTAAAATATCTATTTAAAGTCTTGTAGTGGACAAGCGGTAATGGCTTACGCGGTCCAGTTGGAATCGCGCTCGGCTGAGTATATAATAAACCGGTTCTCAATAGTAGCGGCGATAGGCATTTGACTTTGATATTGATGATATTGAGTATACACGCGCCATATACATTTTATAGATATAAGTGATAGCTACCATGGGTAATTAAGCAATCTTTTAAAGAAGCGGTGTGTTAGGAAATATTTCCTTTTAAATATTGAAAGTATATAACGTGAAGGTTGATAATTCTAGAACATCTTGTATGCCTTGAAGAAAAAATAAGTTTTCTATAATTTTAGGTACTTTGAAAAATCTTCTGACGGGATAGTAGTGACATCTGTGCGAGTTTCACTTCAGGGATTTTTATATTATATGCGCGCGGTTGTAGTTCGGGACAGATAAAATCTTTTTTGGACATGTTACATTTCGAAAGTTGGATTCCTTTCCGGTTTAGAACTAGTTCCAAATAATGTTTGACACGGTATAGAGAGATCGGTTCCGGCTCCTTCGTCGCCTCTAGTTTTACAGGCGGTTATGATTTGAATCACTTCATTCTCCTTCGTTATACCTATCTTTGGCATGTTTGATCATTTTTAGTTTCAACTTCAACTTCGGCTCGACTTCAGCTGAACTTCAATTTAAAAACGACACGATTTACGATTTACGATTTACGATTTACGATTTACGATTTACGATTTACGATTTACGATTTACGATTTACGATTTACGATCTACAATTTACAGTCTTGGTTATTTCATGATGTATATTACGGACTTATATTCGATGCATGCATGAGGTGAAGTTGTAACCGCATGTATGCATGTACACATGTACATGCGTGTGTGTTTGTATGTATGTATTTGTCACCCTTCTTCGTTTTCTTTTGCCTCGCTAAAAGTCTTTGTTTCTTTAGGGAGTGGTAACATTGGCCATGCTTTCGAAACGGTATCGTCAAGCGTCATTTACAATTCCTAGATTAGTGACTACATAAGAATTATAAGCAGGACGTTTAGAGAGGGCTGTAAAAGGTTTAGACCTGGAGTAAGGTTATGATATATATGTCTGTTGAGGTTGATAATATCGCGATGTACTTGATATAAGAACCGTTTCTTCAACGCTTACGTATCGGGTCAAGTACATCGAATTATTTTGCAAATAGTCGGAATTCGGGTAATCCTGTCAACGTGGTGAAAGGCGAAGCGTTATAATCTGCAGGACGGTTATGTGAGCTAGCTTTGGACTTACATATTTTCTGGCGGATAGCGGATGTTCGGTTGGTTGAACATGGGAATAGAGTCTTATAGACAGGGGGAAGGATGTTAGGTTCGTACAAGTGTGGTGCCGGCAGTTTTGGTATTTTATCAACAGAGAGGGGAGATGCGGGTGCGTGTTCACTATGGGAACAATAGTGTAATGTAGATTCAAATTGTCGATTGCTTTTTCAACAATTAGGTACGTGGCGCGCTTCTTTAATGGATGTGCATCGTCTTTAGATATCTCCTTTGAGAGTTAGTCGTGTAGTTAGTTGAGAAGAATCATAATAGGAGTATACCTTTTGCTGATACGCGATCTGCAGTTATTATAGGGGGATACGATTTTACAAACTAATCTTTGGAAGATTTTGGATGCGTGCCACATATAGCTTTGGGGAAGGGGGTAATAGCGAAGCATCATCATCATTTTAAGTACCCGTGTACAAGGGGATATTGAGATCAATGTGTGGTTCTATATACTAGGAATCCGGTTGTTTGGCTCACACGAATAAGATGAACATCAAAATCATAGTTTAACACAATTCTGGAATTTTAAAAACTTATCGCGGTTCGCGTTCGAATTTGTTTGTATAGTGTCCTTGTCGTCGTGTATATTCGGGTATTGGTGCTAGTCAGAAGGTGTTAGGGGAAGTATACGCCGGGGGAAGTGCTACAATGTAACGAGCTGGTGAGCACTAGGGATGTACCATCTATAAAGGGAAACGAGGAGTGACGGAGCGGGGGAAGTGGTGTCTCTTTTGATCTGTTGAAAGCGGAATGGGGTCGAGTAATTGACAGGCACAACGATGGGACGTTCGATTGATAATGGGAATTCGGATCTTCCCAATCAGTTGAATAAAATAGATGCGGTCACCTTTTCTTTCGATTTCTCAAATTTATATTAACCGAGCACTTTAGAGAAAAAAAAAAAAAAACAGTTGTAGTTGGGAACAAGGCGTCTTCATCACTGCGTGAACACGTGCGTTTGGGATCGTCGGGATTGCTAAACTACTTCTTTATTACGGGGAGTAGATTATTGTAGTAAGGCGTGCTATTTTAATAACTTGCGGCGAACGCGTTTTGAGAGAGGAAGTGTGGATAAAACGGACCGATTTTAGATGGGGGAAGGGTGTACAATGGTATAACGTGTTGATGAACACTTACATGGGGACGAAATTCTAACATGAAATCAAATTCTTTCAGAACGGGGGAAGCATAGCTATAAGCAGGATTGCTTATACAATGTTGAAGATTTTAAGATCTAGTTGAATAACGGGCGCGATCGTATGAGGCGTTCAAGTTACTTTCGATTAATTGTGGGTATTTGAGCCTTACTTGCTGTTTAAATGATGTAGATACGGATCTTTGGTTTCTTATTAACTTTCTAACATGCCTGCGCGTAGGACTTAGTCAATTTAGCTAATACGTCTTACCATAGCTACTTGCAACACCTGGTTCGCGGATGAATTTTCTAAGGGTATACCAAATGATGCCAAACGAAGGAACGAAGGGGTCTAATAGCTACCTATGTTTGTGGCGACGCGTCCCTGCTCATGCGATCGTACCGCGCCGCCCCAGGGGGAAGCTGTAACGATATTGGCCTATTCAAATAGACATTGCTGAAAAATTATACGAAAATATCTATCTGCTAAAGTTTATAATAAAGAGAAGCTTCACAAACCGTTAAATACTCTATAATTAAATATTTGCCGGATAGGTAGATGCGGACGAGCTTTATTATCTCTGCACGCGGGCGTGTAAAGCAGGCTTTATGTTATTTTGTTTAACGAGATGTCCAATCACAGACGCGGGCGTTAGCACCGAATCTGACCAATGAAACGCGTCTTTAGAGTTAGACTTTGACTTTTACACGCGAGTTGGAATCAAAAATGGCGAGAGATAGGACTATTGTTAGGCGTTACAAATTAGAAAGCGGCACTTGAGTTTTCAGCTTGAAGGTCGGCGGAGGCTTTGTCGAGGAGAGTCAGGAAGGAAGATAATTTGGCTGGATCGAGGAAAAAGCCAGAGGTTGATAATAATTCAAAGAGAATTGGAACAGTGAACAGCTAAGCATTTTCAATATTATTTATTTCTATTGCCTTTTTCGTGTATTCAATTTAGAACTTTCTGGATCGTAACAATTATTAAAACATGTTGTGGGTTGTTTTGTTACGTATTTTGGGCCTAGTGATAATTATTACTATACGCGCTTCGGATTTAATGTACTAGAAATCGTAATGTGGCGACTGTGAATTATTGCATAACGCTTATGAAATATATAATTCTGTCGCTGTTCATATGAAAAATCATTTAAATTCGATATTCATATATTACCAAAGATATAAAGGCTTTAAAATGGAATACTTTACTGACGAAAGTGTTTCGTGTTTGTTTGTGGGTTTTAAAATTCAGTATAATTATGCATATTCAATGTCGCGAGGTTCGGAATGTGCGAGAGGTTCTTCAGGGCGGATGTATTATTATGCTAAAGAATGCTTTGTTATCTATACTGGCGATTGAATACACGGATTTCTATATGATTTGTATTGTTTGGAAATAATTGGGATCGGAGTATTTATGGGGTTTTGATATCACGATTGTCAGTGTGTTATAAACTCAAATCGTGCGAGGAATTTCCTACAAACAATATATTTTAAAAATGCATCTGGATTTTATATTTATTTTATTAAAACATGAATGTGTGGTTTATTTGAACTCGTTACATGTTTGTATTGCGTATCATTAGGCAACCGTTGAAAACACGATTTGTTCCTATCAAGTTCTTATAAAGACGTGTTTCGAATTGTATATATTCATTAATTGGATGGAAGATATTGAAGCACACATACACACAAGGAGGACGTTATGTTAAATATGACTGGAAAGTTGTTATTGGAAAACACAGGCGTCCAGTCGGCGGGACGCAAGCATATTTGTAATTATATTGGTCATGTCTGCATGTGATATCATTGTACGGCGTAGATGAACTAGTTTTAAGGGGTTTATGTCCTGTATGTGCTCGGCGTAGAGGGATTAGTTTTCTTGTTTCTAGGATCTAATACAGTTTTACAGGTGCTGATATTGAATATATATATATATATACAAGGAAAACACTATTTTGGGAATCACTAACTGGATGACAGATATTGCAGCACACATACACACAAGGAGGACGTTATGTTAAATACATGACTGGAAAGTTGTTATTGGAATACACAGGCGCCACTAGAAGATATGGGCAGTTTGCAGAGAACTTCAACTTCTGTCAGTTAAGGACCTTTTACTATTACTATTCTTTCGCCTTTTTGCATAACCGTGGATGAACTAGATTGAAGGGGTTTATGTTCTGTATGTGCTCGGCGTAGAGGGAATAGTTTTCTTGTTTCTAGGATCTAATACAGTTTTACAGGCGCTGATATTAAAATATATATACAAGGGAAATGAAGGGCTACACAGGCGCTGGTAATTGCTCAATTGTGGAGAGTTATATTACTTCGGATCAGGATGCCATCTCAGAAGCAGACCAACTACAGAACTAAGATAAGAACC
This sequence comes from Agrypnia vestita, assembly GCA_016648135.1. Lineage (NCBI taxonomy): Eukaryota > Metazoa > Arthropoda > Insecta > Trichoptera > Phryganeidae > Agrypnia > Agrypnia vestita. Next base: position 35,686 of record JADDOH010006902.1, on the reverse strand, counting down.
TTTGATATTATTTATTCCTGATGTTTTCTTATGTGTATCAAATGGAATGTTCGTGCTATATAATTTGTCATTGTCTCATGGTCACTATTCATTTCATTACGTGGGTTCAGAGTTCGACGGTAACGGACGCGGAAACAAATTAGTACTGATGTCGGGACGTAACGTCGGGATTATATCTTAATTATCTTTAGGATAGAAGCGAGGTCATCATACGTGCATTCTGCATTTCAAACGTTTTACTAACATATATAAATACATATTATTGCGTTTTACAAATTGAATATGATCGCGGGAAATAGGCATTCCGTCCGGTTATGCAATGTTAACTTCCAACGTAGCATAATGAGATCTTACCGGTGCTAGACTCTCGAGGTTAGTCACGTGATTGTTGTATAAATGGAATAGTGAAGGGGATTGAAGAATGAGATACACTCGCGATACAGGTAGTTGTATGTAACTGGGATCAAATGACGGGGTGCGTGTTCTCGGTCCAGGGGATGAACGGGACTGCGGGGACACTCTGGGTGGGTCTAAGTAGAATTGCGCAAAGCCTCCACACAGTTAAAATGTGTTCAGTCAAGCAAAGGTGAAGCATTTCGAATCGGACCAGAGCGTCGTGCCTCAAACACAGCCGGAGGGAAGAAGCCCCTACGTTCTTTCACTCCCTTGGCCCGACGAGCTCGAATTCCGGATATGAATGTTCATGAATGTCAGCTAAAAGACTCAGGTAGCCGTACCTCAATCGAAACCTTCGTTCGGGACCTCATCAACGTACGAGACAGGGCGTTCCGCATGGACGAGCAACTATGAGAAGCAAATGAAGGGGATTGAAGAAAGAGATACACTCGCGATACAGATAGTTGTATGTAACTGGGATCAAATGACGGGGTGCGTGTTCTCGGTCCAGGGGATGAACGGGACTGCGGGGACACTCTGGGTGGGTCTAAGTAGAATTGCGCAAAGCCTCCACACAGTTAAAATGTGTTCAGTCAAGCAAAGGTGAAGCATTTCGAATCGGACCAGAGCGTCGTGCCTCAAACACAGCCGGAGGGAAGAAGCCCCTACGTTCTTTCACTCCCCTTGGCTCGACGAGCTCGGGCTCTGGTTATGAATGTATGTGAATGTAATAACTCCGTACTCAAGGACGAGATAGGACGTTCCTCATGAACGAGAAATTATAAGATGCAGGTAGCAGTTCGACAGTCAATACTTATGCTCGGGGCCGCTTTAATGAACGAGATCTGTTAGCAGTTTAACAATCAATTTTTATGATCGGGACCGCATTCAGGCGCGCGATGGCATTACTAACACCATCATACTCATCATTCACCACCTTTTCTAACTTGCTGTATACAGAGACCTTCGGGGTTCTCCCTTCCCGGCCAGCGAGAAACATATCAGGAACTACACAATCAACTGTAATAATCATGCTGTTTTACCATCATTTAATATCTCTAGTCAATAAGACTACACCGTGGGATCAATCACATCAACTATATTTGGCGATGCTAACATGGCTCTGACTGACGCGCTCAAGGGAGAGTCTTTTCCAGTCACCCAGTTAGTTCATTCAGCCCTTTAATCAGCAGTAAACATCATAATAATCCGGCTCATGTAGCCGCAACGTGGGATCCTCATCATTATACACCAGTCAATTTGACTGCCCCGCGGGATAATATACAAACCTTAATATCAGACGCGGGATTTCTTCCTGATATGTTTGTCGCCGGGAAGCGAGGACTTCGGGGATTCCAGCAGGAGCAATAGAGTCTCGGCTTGATCTTGGTCTGCAGCTTAGTGTGGGAGGTTATGTCTAAACAGGAGTTAACCACCGGATGCGGCGATGCTCTGGGGCCGCATCCCCCTCCCCCCTACAGGGGGGGGGGGCATCTAAAATCCACGTTTGAACAGAAGTGGTTAGACACTTCTTAAATTTCACTTACAAATCTGTATCTTCCATTCCCTTAGAATCTCGGGCTGCGATAATGTCAGACAAAGCTTGCCCTGAGCCTCTGTTGCGCCTAGTTGTTGTGAATATATATATGTTTGTCTTCCCCTACTATGTACTATGAACAGATTGAGCAGATTGGACAACGTGAGACGCGCTATCGGTAGGTTTCTTACTTGTGTTTTGAATATAACGTATGCTATTATATCTTGTAAATCTGTCATAAATGGGTGCCGCATGTGGTTGTGCTGACACTGTTCTAAGCTGCTATTATGAGATGTTGATAATCAATGCGGGCGGAATCTTTAGCGTATGCCGTTAACTTGGCAACGATTGTATTGTTTTATATTACAGTATTTTAACCCCGATGGTATTATAGTTATGGCGGTTCAATGTAAGGGAGTTTTGCTACTAGCGTTTATTCCTAGGCTACGCCGCATATAATTGGCTTTTAGGCCAACTCCGGACGTGGACGATATCGGCTATCTCTCATATAGGCGAAACTGTAGAGTTCTAGAGCGGTTTCTAGAAGGACGAGTACGGATTAGTTACGTGCGTTTGTTATTTCCATAGTTAGGTAAGAATTCGATCTATATTAGTCTAGTCGCGTTAATAAGAATACGAATCTCACCACATATCAAAAGAATTTTGGATAGCTACGGACACAACGGAGGAGGAATTTTCCTAACCACTAGATAGATCACGACTGGCCAATTTTGAAAATATAAATTCTTAACAAAAAAAAAAAAAATATTAGCTTTCATGTAAATATACTTCCGAAGTTCTAAGTTCAACTTAAGTTTTCATCTAGTAGCTTAAAGCATAAAGTGTGTGCTTAAAAGTCCCAAAAGCTGTAATAAAGCTCAATTCGGTAGCTTAAAGTCTCAAGCTTTGGGCTTTTCGTAAAACTTACATTATTAAACTTTATAGTTAGGTATTTAGCTTAGGTGTACAGGTAGATACGTTACAATACCATGTTTTGTATTATTAATAAACATGCCAGGTATTTAGTAATTTTGGATAATGGATGGTAAAAACGGATAGCTTTTGAAGGGTTGTTTTATGTTCGTGCTTTACCAATTTTAAAAAGGTGTTATTCTATTAAAAATGAGTTCCAGAGGCGAAAAAATGATTGTTAACTTTATTTTTTTTTTGGGAAAATTAGTATATTTTTATTTTTTTGTGCATAAATGCGTTTTTTTTACTTTGCAAATACTTTTTAGATATTTTAGTGACATAAATCAATAAAAATTAATCTTGAATTAGCAATAAAACGTATCTTTCAAAGGCGAAATGCAAATGTCTAATTATCTCAAAATGACTTGAATGTTAGTTAACAACTTCTTGCCAAGGGGTCTTCAATTATTTCTGGTACCATTAATAGTTGCGAAGTATATATTTTTTTACAATCCTCTCATTCATTTCACGTATCTATATCACCATGTGGCGTTTTATTAATCTTTTCTACTATGCTGTAAGTAATTTTTAAATTTTTTCTGCGTCGATCGCATTTCCAAAGTATTCAGTCTACTTTCATTCATATTATTATATGTTTATATATATATATATTTTTTGACTGGGATTAAAGCACGTGATCTAGTAGAAAGGGACGATAGAGCCTCGTCCCAGAAGACCACAAAGTTAATAGTATTGTTAGAGAACAAATGCTCATTTGAAAAGAATATAAATATTAATGTATCATATTTCCGTGTGCAGAAACAGAAAAACAGAACGAACATAAATAAAATAAAAGGTGGCGTGTAGAAATGATCAAATCAATAGAGTTTTATAAATAGTCTGATAACATGAGCTGCTACTTTTAAAATAGAATACGTATATATTTACCCGAACATATCTTTTTATTTTCATGTCTAGACGTCTTGTATTATCCATAAAACATTCCGTTATAAAATATTCTTAAATTTATAATAATTCTAAAATTAGATGATTTAATATTCTTAACATTATGCATTATTGTATTGAAAAACTCTTATTTTTAGTAACGAATGGAATAATATGTGTGTTAACCAATTAAAAAAAGACTACATAAAGGTCAAAAAATTTACTTTAATTTACCAAGCTGCCGTGGCGAAAATGGATAACGCACCATTCCCGGATAGAGTGGAGGTCTGTTAAAATTATTTTCGTTAAATTGATTTTTCTATATGTCTTTTCTAATTGATTAATAAATTTGTTAGCAATCTAAAAAGTCTCTGTAAAGTGATATTACACAGACTTTTTAGACTTTTTAAAGTCGTGAGTAATTCTTGTTCGAAAACCCAGCACAGTAGCACTATTGCTCCGAGAATCTAAAATAATAGAAAATATATATATAATCTAAGTCTTTCGAATAATCTAGCAGATATTAGAAAGAACTCGAGGTTAGTTGAAAGCACAGGATTATACGAGAACATTCTCGAAATGACCATATTCTATGCACTAGAAATTTCTAGAATGCGATCTGTTGTAAAAGTAAGGACGGGCGCGCGTGCGATAATAGTTGTTTGACAGACCGACATAGAAGTCCATAGACAAAGCGACTACGGAGGCAAGCAGTGTGACCAGCGCGTTAATGTTCCAGCGACAGTAAATCAAGAAAGTACCTAACAACAAGCGCGAGGTTTTCTAGTGCAAACCTGAGCGATTTAAGCAACAAGCAACAGTATATGAGAAACAAGTTATTTAGGAGTAATTAGTATTCTAGAAAAATTAACTAGGTATTAAAGAACAGTGATTCCTTCCACAGATACGATCCCGTGACAAAATGTTTTGTTTTTGATACTATCAAAGTCTTCTTCTCTTTTTCCTTGCACTGTCTCAACTAGGTAGGATGTTGGGATCGGCTTTCCTCGTTCTCATGCTGCATCTTCTTCGGTTCTGGATATCGCTTCCATCCAGGCCGTTTCTCTGTAGTATTTTGGAGCATTGAGTCATCCAGGAGTTCTTTGGCCTTCCTCTGGATGACTGTCGATGAAGCTCCGTAGACATTGCCTGCTTCACCATGTGGTCTGGTGGTCTCCGCCTTATGTGCTCGTACCATTTCAAGTATGATGATTCTGATTGATTGATGATGATCTGATGATAATTCAAGTATGATCAAAGTGATCTCTAAAAGTAAGCTTACAGTCTAGACTAACACCCAGATTCCTCATTAAGTAGACGAGTAGAACGTCATCCAGTATATCAAACAAAATCATTTCACTGTCTGGCCGTCTGTCCGTCTGTAATTTCGTGTAACTTTCGTGAAATCACTGCTAAAATAAACAAATAAACGGCCGGAGATGGGGCTTGAATCCCGGGATATCAAACCCGAACCGACCGCTTTACGCATGTCGCTACGGCCGCCACTCCGTGTACCGCTAAAAATATATTATAAAAGTATACTAGGACTTAGTAAAGACGCGAACCAATGTACCGTCATTTTTGACAGGTTACAGCTAGTAAACAAATATTTTTAGTGAAACTAGCTAAGGAATATTTCTTAACATTGAGTGACATTTTATTGAGTAAATTTTACACCAGTTAAATAGTTCATCGAGTTCATCTTGGTTATTATACATTTGATTTAGTCGGAGAAAAATCTGTCGACAACATACGCTGCAGAGATGAAACACATAAGAGGATTAGCGGGGGAGGTGTTATGAGATCACATCAGGAATGACGTCATCCGAGAGGATCTTGGGATTAACCCACTGCTGTCAAATTTTTTCTAATTTAAAATATATTTTCAAATTTTTGCAGGGTTTTTATCATTTTATTCGACCTGTATTAAAGCAAATGATTTTTTTATGATTGATATAAGTTACTCATTATCAAGGCAGAAATACACAAATGTAAAGTTTTTGTTATTAGCTATGAGGCACCCTGTATATACAATACATTGATTCTTTATTATTGTTATTATTATAATATCGTGTAAGACGGTCAATTTTGATTATTTACCTCCTTGGCACACCGCGACACTCAAAAAAATTATCAGAGAAAAATTCAAGTATTTTAGTTAATTTAAAATGTATGGCAATAAATTCGATTAATTATCTTTCAATATTTTACGCGATAGAGCCAAGTCATTGGAAAACGAATGTTACTTGAATTACATCTCTAAAATAGAAGAGTCTGTAGTACGTAACCCCAAAACGTTCTGGTCATTTATTAAATCAAAATCTAAGTCATTCAACCTGCCAAGTAATATGACGTACGGTCTTAATACTGCCATATTAGGATCTGACATTTGTAACTATTTTTCAGATTATTTTTATTCTACGTTCTCTAGTCCCTCTTCCAGTATCCAAAATACGAATTCTATGTCCAATTACGAACCAATCATTGATAGTTTCATTTCATCAATAGAAGTCAGAAAATTCAAAAAAATAAATGAATTAAAGCATCTTGATATAAATAAATATGCTGAACCTGATCAAATTCAATTCCGCCAATATATTTAATTAAATGTGCTGATATGATCGCTGTGCCTTTAATTATTTTATTTCAAAACTCTATTAAGGGTGGATTTGTGCCAGATATCTGGAAATTGACATTTATTACGCCGATTCATAAAAAAGGCTCTAACTAAATTAGACGTTGCAAATTATAGACCTGTTTCTAAATTGTGCACAATTGCTAAGGTTTTCGAGAAGGTCATACATGATCAAGTCTTTGCAGCTCTTCATCCCTCTTTTCATCCAGATCAGCACGGATTCGTCAAAGGGAAGTCAACCGTCTCCAATTTAATCCTCTTTAATGAACGTTCTAACTGATATAATGGATAAAGGACTTCAAACAGATGTGATCTATATTGATTACAGTAAGGCGTTTGATAGAATAGATCATCATCTGTTGATTAATGGGTAAACTCTTTCTTCCTGGCAGAAATACGTGGTGACTTGCTAAGATGGTTTGCATCCTACATCGATAATAGGACTCAGTGGTAGTTAGCAACTACATGTCGAATTGGGTTGTAGTTCCCAGCGGAGTACCCCAGGGATCATTTCTGGGGCCATTGTTCTTTATAATTTTCACTTCCGATATTCACGATTGCTTTCGTCACTCTCAATGCCCTAATTTTTGCCGGCGATATGAAACATTTTAAACCAATTTCTAGTATTTACCATTCGTTAAATTTACAAGATGATTTGATACGGCTAGATAATTATTGTAAATTAAATAAACTTGAATTGAATCCCTCAAAATGTTTTTGTGTAGTTTTTTCACACAAAAAGAATATAACATCCTTTAACTGTATACTAAAAGGAGAACAATGAGAAAATTATTATTCTTAACGTGACTAAGTTTTTTGTATACTAATCTTCTTCTTTTTCTTCATGTGCCCTGTCGGGTCCCCCCGACGTCGGCAATCATCTGGGAGAAAGTTTCCCTGTCCAGGGCAGTGTGGAACAGCTCTTCCACGCTTCTTATCCCGGTCCACTCTCGGATGTTTCCAAGCCAGGAATGCCGCCTTCTTTCCGACCCCTCTGCGACCCTCAATCTTCCCTTCACGACGAGCTGAAGGATGGAGTATTTTTCGCCTCTCATTATATGACCAAAATATTTTACGGAGCTTTACTATGTTGAGTAACTGTCTGTTTGTATTTGCTCTACGTAAAACTTCAACATTACTAGTCATGTCAGTCCAAGATATCCTTAACATTTTACGATGTATGTATACTAATCAAGTCTCTTTTTCTTTTGTTTAAATTTTTCATTCTTTCTTGTTGTATTATTATTAACATGCTTAAGATTATTTCATAACATATTTATCATCATTAACACATTTCTAAAAGTGGAGACCTATAATTGGCCATCTATATTATATTAATGTTTTCTATGTTTCTTTGTTATGCTTTTGTTATATAATTAAAATAATAATGAAATAACAAAAATTTATGAAAAAGCACACTTAAATAAAAGCTGTACTAATTCAAAATTTAGCGTTAACTGCGTGCGGAGATGAGCTAAATCAATTAATGCAGCGGGGATTAGGTTTCATGATTCGATGTCAATGTGAATTCGGACTTTAAATCTGTAATTGAGAGACAACAAGGGTTATATCCATTTTTGGCTCAAGTGACCAAATAATATTTTTGGTCCTACAATATATTCCTGGAAATCTTGTATTGATATTCCACCAAGAAGTGTGGATTTATTGGATTGGATTTGGAAAAAATTGGAGAACCAAAAAAATGTTAATTTATTTAAGGACTTGCTGTAACCCGCCAAAAACGATGGTACTTTTATATGTCGGTTCATGAAAAAAAGTATTTATTTTTAATAATATTTTTTTATATGAAATAATAATTCGAACGAATATCATATATTAGTTAATAAGGAATATTTCTAAAAAAAACTAACCCATAAAAACCAAGTTTTTATTTTACTCCCTTTCTTTGTAAATTAAGTTTACCATCATGTAATAATTGATTGACTGAAAATGAAACATGTCTAGACAAATATCTATGTCAAAAATCTCTAAAAATATTTCTTTATTATTTGATTTCTTCCCAAAAAACCGAAGTGTGCTGTCATCTGTGAACCAATTGTCATAAATTTTCGAAATTCGTAGTGAAGTACCTATTATACCTACCGACGAAGTATTTCAAATTTTAAATATTTCGTGATGTTATCAGGCCGCCGTTGGTAGTAATCAAACTTTTGTAATGATTCCAATTTGAAAAAAACCATTAAAATTTCTAAAAATCCAAAATTATTATTATTATTTAACGAAAATTTGATAGATCTTCTTGATCGTCGCTACGAGTCTACTTGCAAAGTTTCAGCTCGATTGGATCACAGGAAAAGGGTTAAAAATTGATCCAAAGTTTTTTCGTCAAGCAAACAAGCAAGCAGACGCCACGTGTTAAAAGAAAGGAAGTAAAAAAACTCCAGTCTGAAAAATAAAATATAGAGGTTCCAGTTGCAAAATCTATGTATACCAACTTGTTGATGAGATAAAAATAACAACAGATGTCTCTAGCAGAGGCCAGTGCAATGTATGAAATGTTCTTGACTCGAACTATATATATAGATAGAACTTTCAAACATTTGATAATGTGTGTGTGTTCTTATGATGGAATTGGTGAACGTTGCATTGTGTACAGTAGGTTCTCATCTCATACAGGTTGTAAGCCTGAGCAATCGAATAAGAGACTTCCATCCATATATATATATATATATGTATAAAGAAGTTACGGATGGATAGGTGGACGGACAGACGGGCGCACAGACAGAAAACGAAATTATTATAATTGCGATGTCATATTTAAGTGCACAGTGGATTCTAAAAATTACCAAAAGAGTATATTATTGCGAGTTTCCTTTATAAATAATGTTCTAAGGTTTAGAAGGCCGTTCAGAAAGGTCATATAAACATGGCAATATACCCCAGAAAACACGAACCAGGAAAAACTTTCCATTATTGTTTGACGATGGAAAGTAATACATTTGCATGTGTTAAATTTTTCTTTTCCATTTTAAATGTTATTGTTTCGTTATAAGAATCAAAAATTAATGAGTGAAAATCGTGAAGATAGTACAAGTTGGTTAAAGAATAAAATGTGAAAGATATTGTACCTAACTAGGCTAAAAAAAGGTTCATGCACTTCTGTCAAGTGACAGTTGTTTGAAGTTGGCACAATACTACCGAAGGATCTGGAATTACCTCCAACTTTCGAGAGACGTCTGTAATCCATTCCAGGATCATCTGGAATTTTCGAAAACTTACTAGTAAACGCAGGAAACGTCTGGATAACAGCATTAGCTAATATAAATACAACACACGGGAGTAAGGAGTCAGTTGTTGTTTGAAGGTGGTTGACAGGCAATAACAAAGCGAAGGTAGCCGCGAGCGGCGGGTCAGGCTGGCCAAGCGAGCGGTAATTCGGCAGCGAATATTCCGGAAAGTTCTTACGTAGCGAGATAAACCGAAGCGAAATTAATAAGTGCGGAAATATGATGGAATATTCTAGTGAATAGTGAATAAAGTGTCAAAGCGAATAAAAAGTGTCCATGCACGAGTGATAAATTTGCAAAATAGTTTAATTTAAGGAATAGCGTTACATTCAATAGTGATAAGTGACTTTGTACGTTAGTTTAATTAATTAATCTGTATTCAATAAATCCTGTATTAAATTCCAGCGTTTACATTAATTCATCCAGCAGCCATGACATGTGACAATATTTTTAAAATTGGCGAAAAAGTCTTCAAATGAGGTTTTTGGATTTAATACGAGTTGGCTCTCAGGAAGAGAAATGATTAGTGTTTGTGTTAAGCCCGTAGGTACTTTGATTGTACATTTGGCTGAATGCGGAATTATCCTGCGCGGCGATATTAACAACAGCCAATGCAGTGAATTCCATTAAATGACGTGAATACCGTGTTAATCTGCCTGCAAAATTATTTACGTTCGGTTTGTTTGGCTGTTTAATGCGATAGGCAACCTTTGGAAATAATATTTCGCTTATTGATGCGCTCATGAGAAGCAGTGACGGCGATTTTTATAAATCAATTTATTTATAAAAATTAAAAAAACTCAGTTTTGTTCGCTGCTGAATCAGATCTATGTAACTTTTATCAATAATATTATTGATTGCTATAGCAGGTACTTTTTGGTGAAAAAAAAAGAACATTAAGCTTTAATCCTTTATTGATAGTATTAATAATTTAATAAGTGTTCTGTCTCGCGTAACTAGGAGTCATGCAGATTTTGCCATGGAAACTGTAGCTGCCAACTATGCCTTTAATTCCCCACTTCAAAGGCTTCCTATACCAGCTAACAGATACGAGCAACTTGACGTTTTTGCCAAAAACTTTATAATATTCAAGCATATTTTAAAAGGTGTATTGAAATATTACTAGTAACTGTCAAATTGGACTTAAATATTTGTATTTGTTTTGATTGTTGGTTGAGTGAGATATCTAACTGTCATGTAACATTTTTATTATATTATGAATTTCTAAGCTTATATTATATTTCCTTGTGCTTCTGCTCTGTTATATACTTGCTTTTTAACTGTTCGAAGAATATTTTTTTTTCTTCTTCTGTATGAAGGCTTGAACTTTGTGGTGACATTATTATTAAAATAAAACACAAATTACTTTGTTTTCACCACTATATTAGATTAAAAAATCTACATGTTTCGAGAACAATGTTCTCTTCATCAGGATTATTGTGTACTAATCTTAAAAGTTGAAACAAGCAAATATGTTACGGTGAAGGAACGGTTGAGGGGGTTGGTGAGGGGAGGGGGGGGTTCGAGGTGTTGATTATTATGGGTCATTTGGAATGTTAAGTGGAAAAATATTCAAAATAGGATTATGCAAAAATTTCGTCTGTGTATTTATTATATTAGACTTAATATTAACATTTTTCCTAATTTCGAGTATTTCTAAATTATTTATTTGAGGTATCTTATAGTTGAAATGTAAAAATTTTAAGCCTGTGTTAATATCAAATGTATGGTCAAATTCTATTAGATGTTTTGCGAAATCAGAATCAATATTGCTAGTTAATGCTTTTTACTTTATATTATATTTATCCTCACATATTTGTAATTGTATTTTAAGTATTTGATTCCCAATTTATGTCATTATTATTTTTATATGTTGCTATTTTTTTCTTTAAACTATCCATTATATAAATGTACACTTTACCTATTTGTTTTTAAATCCCTGTAGGGCGTTTATAAATAAATTAAATAATCCACTGTTAAGTAATAATATGTAAGCCTAAGCCCATCATCTTCCGAAGCAACATTAGAAATTGGGTGTCACCATTGAAAGCACTTAGGCTTACATATTATTATGTGGAGACCCTCGTAGCCCAGTGGGCAAAACACTCCACACCGAGAATTCCGGGTTCTACAACGAAACAACGTTAAATTTAATTAATAATAATTTTGATTTACACTAAATTGAGTTTTGCAATGCACGTCGACTTAAATTAACACAACTATAGTTTCGAGAGAAGCAGTCCCTTTCATCATCAGGTGTTATCTATTATCTTTTAAGATTTTTTATCTTTCATTTCCAGAACTGGAGACAGCTGGCGATAGACCTAGATGAGTGGACGAAGATTCTTGAGGAGGCCAAGACCCACCAGGGGTTGAAGGGCCAATAGTGGTGATGAATTGGATGTATGTACGCAGAAAGCATCCAAACCACAAGATGCTAAAAAGGACAGCTTAATACGATATCTTTATATGCTGAAAGCGTCCAAGCTCCAAGTTGTATAGTTTTTTGTAATTTTTATTTATTTATTTATTAATCTTAATTATTTAGTTCCACACATATTGTTGTGTGGACTAATATATGATTTCACTTAGACATATTGCATTCCATCTAATCGTTTAAAAGTTTTTTTAATTTTTTTTTCTAACCCGCTTTTATTTTCTTTCTTTTCTTACCCGCATAATTTCATCACCGTTAAATTAACTAAAAAAAGTGGTTGAACTATTTTCAGAAGCTTCAAATTTACAAAACCATGGTAAACAAAAATTGTTGGTGAATGTAAAATTAGTAGCTTGTTGGTCTTGTGGTTAGGACTCTTGCCTCGTGATCCAAGGATTGCGGGTTCGAATCTCACTCCAGACCAGTAAGTTAGTCCTATTTTCATAGCACGTGTTAAGCTTAGTTTGAAAATAGTAAGAATATTGATGTGACACGTATTCCGTGTTCGGCACCTCTATTTAAAAAAAATCTTTTTTATTCAACTGTTACTACACGATAATAAGATTTTAGAAAACATCTAAGAGGGTTTAACCTCAAATTAAGCCTCAAATAATCCTTTGTACTTCATGCTTTATCAAATTCATAGAATCCGCGTAGAAAAAATATATAAATTTAGACATTTTGTAGGAAGAATCTAATCCGTAAAACGCGTCATATCTTCATAAATAATAGTTCTTTTCCTTATAATTTCATTAAAAAAATATCATTACAATGAGCTTTATGCGAAAAAGTCTGTTATACTGAATTAAATATCGACGTATCAGATTTTTGTAGGTTAAAATTTTAAGAAGCCATTTTCTCAGTTCCATGATTTATGGGTTGCATGCTTTCTGCGTAACTACGTCCAATTGTGCTTTTAAGTATTATAATTGAATATAATATAAAGGTAAATCATGTGCCTTATGCTTAAATTGTTGGAAAATTTGAAGGGAGACTAACACGTTGGATTATTATAAAACTGTTAATTTTATTTGAATTACGAATTAAAACGACGCACACTGTGATATATTCTAAATCTAGCGGAACTTAATACAATGTATACTAATTTAATTTTTATCTCCGGAAGTACTAAATAGATTTTTATAAAACTTTTCCTGGATGTTCATAAATATATTCTTTATATGTACACATAACTAAAATCTATTCAAATTCATAGAGTTTCATGCAAGGAAAAAAACAAAAGTCGGTCAGTAAATAAAATTATTTTCTCGTTGGGTACCCATGGATATTTTTTGTAAAGTCAAAGCAAAGTCACACTTCTTCAAAAATATTACAATTTTGACATGTACAAGCAAATGGCTTTGTATCTGGCAATAAAATATATATATTGTAATACAGTTTACTTTGTAAAGTAGACATAGATGTGAAGATAAAATATATATGTGTATTAGTAACTGTACTTCGAAATAAATTCACTTTTTTTCTTGTTAACATAGACTCAAATTAACGAACAAAGTCGCTGTCAGAATGACGGCCTATGCAAGTGTCACTTTGCCAGGTTGCCATATGAAAACCGGTGCTATTATTTAGCAAATAATTATCAAAACATATAGTCTAGGTAATTAGCTACTGTGTATATTTTACTAATTTTTATTTTCTTGCTTTTTAATTTTTGAATAAAGTTCCGCTAGATTGCGAATATATTACAGTGTGCGACGTCACCTTTTAGTTCTCGTATATGAAAGAAATATTCATCAATATTGACACAATCAAAGTTGATGTTTACGTTTTGACACAATCAAAGTTGATGCTTACAATCGAAGAGGTTCAAAGTATGGAAAATCAAGCTGATAAGACGTCTCACTGAAGTGACACGACCGGGAAATCTAGACCAGGTGAATGTCTGGATTGTCAGGGAACCCAAAAATGACAGGTTTCGGATGACGTAGGTGAGAGAGGGCATAAAGGAGGGTGTCTAATAGCGAAGGGAAAAACTACAATTCAAAATGAAGACTGCAACACACACACGTTCATCAGTTTGAAGACTACAAAGAGTTTAATACATTTGTAGTATAAACTACATGAAGTGAACTAATTTATTTATTTATTTCAGTATAGGCACAGCAGTAAATTTTACATAATAATATATACAAGACATCTAAAAAGTAGAACAGCGATAAATTACAGAATTGATAATATATAATAGTAAAGATAGTTGTTTAAAGTTATAATAGTAATTTAGAAAAAGGAGATGTGAAATATATTCAAGGTTAAACAAAATAGGTACAATAATTTGTTTGTGACTGCATTATGAATTCAGGACGGCAGGGTGTAGAGCTTTTAGTAGCGAATTTTTATATTGTGCTAAACTGGAATTAAAAATATCAGAGATATGCGCATAATTTTAGTACTACCAAATTATATCTACTACAATCACACTGAAAAGTATACTACTATATATAGGTTGTTTCAGTTTCAATACATTTTGTCGTTCAGTCTCAAAATGTATTTATTCCATGGGGGCGGGGGATTATTTCGGTTTCCAGAAGCTTCTTCATTTATATACATCCAAAACACATCACACTTCAATTTAAAATTTGAAGTAGGTTGTTTGTAGTGTACAAAGTGCATGTTATTACACATGCACTTTGTAATAACTTTGAAGTATGTGTAGTTTGCAGTGTGCGCTGTACTTCAAAAGGTGTGAAGTGTACATTTCAATGTAATGTAGTACCACATTTTAGTAGTTAGTACAGAGCAAACCCATCACTAGTGTCTAATGTTAAAAAGCGCAAAATTTGGCAGAATATCGCTTTTTATTTATTTTATATTATATACAGGGTGTACCAGAGCTGGCAGCAGAAACTTGGCCGGGAGATTCCTGACTATATTATGAGTCTAAAATGATCAAGCAATATTTATGGAGTTATGCAATATCAAAATTTGCCTTTTTTTAAAATATTTCTTACTTATTTTTTATAAAAAGTTGAACTATCATTACAGTAACTTATATTGATTATGAAAAATGCAAGTGCTTCAATACAACTTATATAAAATGATAAAAACTTTGTAAAAAATTACTTTTTAAAATTTTTGTAAGACTTTTATCATTTTATTCGACTTGTATTAAAGCGAATGAATTTTTCATAATCGATATAGGTTACTGTAATGATAGTTCAATTTTTGAAAAAAATTACAAACTTTGATATTTCCTATCTCCATAACTATTGATATTAATTAGGACATAGTTGCTTAAACATTTTAGACTCATAACATAGTCAAGAATATACCGGCAAAGTTTCTCCTGCTAGCTCTGGTACACCCTGTATTGGTGCAATAAAGTATATGCATAGAAGCTGTTTAGACTACAACGAACGAGTTAAAGTTACCAATGAGGTACATTACATAATGTCACAGAATTTATATAATTCAATACTGGAAATGAATAAAGCACTAAGTGCCAGAATATTCATTTTAAGATAGAAGCTAAAAAGCGAATACAGTCTTTTTCGCTCTTTGTGTGACATTTTAAAACCTTTTCATTAATATTTTCAACACGACTACACGTCGGTACCTCACGTGAGTTAGTCATTTTAATACTAAAAACTTTAAAATACTCATGTCGTTTAGTGCCTTATTTATAAAAACATGACGCGACACTAAATACTCCTGCGATATGCATTCCCATATAACTAGGAAATTAACACAGATAGGACTTTAGTGCAGTGCTAAATGTATTGAAATGTATACAGTGGTATCTCGACATACAAGTGCCCTAATATATGAGTTTTTTGAGATACGAGTTAACAGCTCGTGGAAAAGAAACGAAAAAGTTGAAACTGGTCGTGCATCGTAGCTATTTAATGACACTTGCCTAACTCATTTCCGCAACATTCTTTCGTTACATTTTCTTTCATTATCTTTTTATACAATAGATATCTCGATATATATATATATATATATATTATATATATTATATATATATATATATACTATATATAGTAATAAGCCCGCCCCCGCTTTCGCCACCATTACCACCACCCCTACGGCGAAGTCAGAGAAATCGAATAGTTATCTCTAAACTGTCAGAGACACCAGCTTGAGAATGGTTATCCCAGTGTAACCGAAATATAGCGCAAAAATAAGATATTTTTACAAATCCGCGAAGTTCCCGAAAAATAACCTTTTCATAATGCATATACCTCTTCGCGAAAAATTCTATGTAAACCTATATATATATATTTTTAAAAATATTTTTTAAACACTAACAGGTTAATGGGTACATGATACTCTAATAATTAAATATTATTAATGAAGATTATGCTAGTTGTCCCAATTACAAGTGTCTTCGGGACGCTTTAGCAACATGAATATGTGTATTATACATTTGGTGTTGAATGTAGGGTGATTATATAAGAATATGTAAAAAAATAATTGATTTAATGTATCTATACGTTCAGGGCATTGTTTAGAAAATTGATGTTGTGTATGAGTGAATTTTTGAACGGTGCAAGTATATCAGCGTCAATGTAAGAGTCAGCACAATACATATTGTATGTGCGACACAATATTGTGATGGGAAAAAAGTAACCAACATTATTAGTGTGCTGGCCTATTCTCAAGAATTCCGGGTTTCTTATACCGGGTTTAACATGCAAATTTATCAATGAATACTCAATAAATACATTTTTCTTATTCGAAAACACGTAAGAAAAACAGCTAGGGTGGCATTTTGGGGGCTGAAACGGATTAATGGCATTTTATTTAATTTTAATGGGGAAAATTGCTTTAAGATACGAGCAAATTGACATACGAGCAAGATTACGGAACGAATAAAATTGGTATGTCGAGGTACCTTATATTTTTGTCACTTTGTGCTTTATTCATTTCCTGTATTCAATATGTATAATCAGAATTTACAAATATTGCAACATATAAAATGCATTTTTTTTGTTATTCATAGGTGAGTTTAGAGTATGTGGTAGGACTTGGTGAGGATAAAATTAATTAAGCAAAAGTATATTTTTTAATTTACGATATGGTCGTGAAACTATTCTTAACACTAATTAATTTTTTTGTGTAAATTCGTCACTCAATGTGTTATAATTCTCTATGTAACAATGTCCGTTACTAACGCTACCGAATGGCACAAAAACGGTGAGATATAAGAAGCAAAGAATGCACAATTCTCCATGTAACAATGCGCGTCAATAGTGATATCGGATGGCGCGAACAATGCTATCTATAGTAATCTCTAGTAAAGCTGTAAAAAGTTAATAATGAGATATAAATAAAAATGGTTCGGATTTTTTTTTGTGTATTTCTTTGCTGCACGTAAAAATATACGTCACCAACACTACTGACTGTCAACATGTCATTAAGGACCCTTGAGTGACGTTAAAGTACAAGTTATGAATATTTTGTGAACATTTGAATATGATATAGTTACACAATACACTTTTTACAATTAATTAATAATTAATAATGAATGAATAATAAATGATAAAATAAATTGAGGATAATATTCAGACCAACGCCAATTACTTAATAAAATTTTGGGAATAAGTTTCAATTAAATTAATCGAATAACACGAACGTACTGCGTTAACTCGTTAAAATTTAATTGGAATTTTGTGTAAAACTAAAGCAAATTATGTAGAATATAAGAATATTTTGTATAAAATATTCGCATATCAAAAAACTATATAGTATATATAGAATTGTATTTTGACTTGAATCTCACTAGCACATAAAAAAACCCAATTAATATTATATAATTAACAAAAATAAACCTGGTTATCACCACTTTTGTGCTGAATAATATCAACATGTTTCAGAGCCCATGGCCTCTTCGTCAGGATACAATTGTATACTAACAGTTTGATAAATTAGAAATTTTGGAAATAAGAAAAAGTGTTAATTGTAAATTGAATATTATAATATTTTTATTTATTTTATTTATATTTATTATTTTTTTGATATTTATTACATTGTGGATATGCCAAACTGCACAGCAGTTTTACGGCATGGTTGCCTTCAATATTTGACAATAATTTTTATTTTATAATGAAGATAGTAGGTCATTATCGAGTGTTGCATGTTTTTTTACAAAATGATACATGATATGTAATAATAGATTAATGTTATATATATTCTTTTAGCTTGTACTTTTTTGAAGCCAATGGAGTTTTTTGTCTTGCATCATCTCAAAGAATTTTTTATCTAATTTATTAAAGATTATATATATTCTCTTTTTCTTTTGCCATACACGTTGTTAGTGATTGATTCTCATTGTTTATCCTGTCGATCTGGTTGCATAGTTATGGTGCGTGTCAGTGTGTATATTAATTTTATTTATAATTTCTTCTAGTATTATATTATATTTAACTTTTTGGTCAATTGGTAATATTTTGCATACTTTGAATAATTTATACATACATTTATATACATACATTTAGTTCTACTATCTACCATATGTTTTAGGAATCTTAATTGTAACTGTTTGATTTTATCAATGTATGTTTTATAGGTTAGACCATAACTGCTCACGCCATAACCGATAACCGAGTCAACCATCGCGAAGTACAGAGAGTACAGTGTGCCCCGAGAGCTACATAGTCTTAGCATGTGAAATGCACTTAGCATGGATCTCAGTTTTTTACAAATATTATCAAAATGTTGTTTCCAATTAAAGTTTTTATCAACTAGTAAACCTACATAAGTATATTGTTCCACCTCTTGGATTTTTTCACAGTTGCAGTTTGTCATATTTCTATGGTTGGTATGTAGGCACTCGTAGCAACGTCCAATGAGATTAATTTGAAAATTTTTTGGTGTGGCTCGCGGGGACCGGATATGTAAATACTGAGTTTTTTTTACATTTAGTATGATTCCGTTGTCATGTGCCCATTTTATTATACTGGTCAAGTCACTTTGGATGTTGTTTTCTATTGTTTTCGCACAATTGTCAGCATATAGGATGCACGTGTCGTCTGCAAACATAAATTTTTTACAGTATTTTATTACATTGGCCAGACTGTTTACATGCATAATATAGCACACAGGTCCCGTTATCGATCCTGTTGGCACTCCATATTTTATATATTTTAGTGCACTTTCTTTAATTGGATATCTTAACTGCAAACTTTCTTGATCTCAGGTATTCAGAGAACCATCTGTTAACTGGTCCTCTTAACCCACTCTCTTTCATCGCCGTGAGTGTCATGGTCCAGCGTGTCAAAAGCTTTTTTGAAGTCAATAAACAGTGCAACGACATGTTTTTTGTCATTTAAATAACTGTTAATTTCATTGGTATATTTTGCAAGGAGAGTCGTTGTACTTTTTTGTTTTTGAAATCCGTGTTGCATTGGATGGATAATTTTATTTTCGTCTAAGTAAGATGTGATTTTTTTAACTATAACAATTTCAACAATTTTATTAATGCTTGATAGTAATGCTATCGGTCTGTAGTTTGTTGTATCTGAATGGTCACCATTTTTAAATATTGGTCTTATGATCGATATTTTCAGTTTATCCGGATACTTTTCTTCTTCCAAACATAAGTTGATCATTTTAGATATAACAGGTCCAATTTTCTTTTTTACAGTCTGTATATCCGCCATTCTAATTCCATCCATTCCTGGACCTTTTGCTGTACTCATACTGTCAATGCATTTAATTATCTCATTCGGTGTTATTTTGTTTATTCTTATCGATTTATCCACTTCGGTCACATATGTCCGCCTATTTAGGAACTTTTCTTCGCATTTATGTTTTATACCATCAATTTCTTCAGAAAAGGTTTTAGCAAAATTATTACATATAGTTTCGATTTCAATATCCGTGTGCTTAAGTATATCCATGTCGACATTTTGTTTCTGTCTCCCCGTCCATTCATTTATATTTTTCCATTTTTTTATAATTTCCCGCATTTTCTTGTATGATTTTTGGCGGTATGTATTTTTTGTTCGGTTTATTGCTTTGCTTGTTTTATTTCTGAAATTTGTATACTGTAAGCGATGCATAATATTATTTGGTGAACTTTTCCATTTTCTATAGAGCTGATCCTTAGTTCTAATCATAGTTTTTAGTTCTGATGTTATCAATTGTTTTTCGTATCTTGATTGGGATGTGATGGACTCTTTTTTAGCACTAATGTACACCTTTTTAAAACAATTTTCCAATTTTTCGTATATTTCATTTGGACACTTTATGTTTTCTATTTCATTCCAATTTATTTTATGCAGTTCCTCTTGAATAATTCTTTTGTCAAAGTATTCAACTTTCACTTTTTTATCTTCCCTTTTGTGGTCTCCGTTTAACGTTAGTCCAGTGATATAATGATCAGCAATTTTTTGTTTTATTGTAACAGTGTTTTTTATTTCTAATATATATATATGATCAATACAGGACCACACATTTCTATTATCTACAACTTCATACTATTTATTAATTTAATTAGGCGATTTTCAACTAGCATGTTTTCATAATTAAAGATATGTGTATTATTTTGTTTAATTTTTTTTCTATTTTTATTTTTTTATTTATTTATTTAAAAAAATCCTTGTTTACAAATAAAGGTACTTAATACTTATTTAACAATAAAACATAAGATAAATTACACATTTTTTTGTTTTGTTTAATTTGTGGATTATGCCACTCTACTAGGCTACGCCTGTCCCAGAGTGGCGTTATAGAACACAATTATAATATTTTTTCGAATTCGTCGTAGGTCTATATTTATATCTCCGGCTAGGATAACATCTTGACCATCTGGAATTTTTTGTATAATTGTGCCTAGTTCATCAATAAATTTGTTTTTATTTGTACTGGGTGGTCGATATATCGATATTAAATTAATTACCTTCTTTCCAATTTTCAGTGTCCCGCTTTTGATTTTACCAGTGTCTAGTTATTCAATTCTTTTTTCAAACTTATATTTTTCCTTTATGTGTATAATGATTCCCCCTCCTCTTCTGTTTCTCGTATAAGCATACATATTATATCCTTTTATATTAAACATCTTTACATCTTCTTCTTTGATGTCCAGGTCTTTCTAACCAGGTCCTTTTTACAAATAGTTATCTTTTAAATTTATTTTCATGTTACGTAGGTACATTATTATTATTCATTTTCCATGTATAATTTATTTTATTATAAAGAAGATTTCCTTTATTATAAATGACTAAGAGAATATCAATCTACCAGCGAATGTAAAAAAGAAGAGAAATTTTATCATATTTTTTAATAAGGAGTGCATCACAGTCACAACACAGAACAAAAAATATAATTATTATTTTATAAATTTGAATGAATGCATGGTTAATATTAGTAATATTACTACTTATACTTAATAATACTATTATTGTAAAAAACGAGTATCATTAACTAACTAAATGTTTGATACTCTGACATTTCTGTCTACCCCAGTATAAACGACTTCCTTTTCCACTGGGGGAAAAATATAACAATCACCTATTATGAAAAAATAGTCGAGAAATCGACACCACGACTCGAAAACTAACCGAAGAATTAAAAGTAAAGAAAAAAAATACAAAATTGACAACTTAAGACACAAAAGGGAAATTTCACATTTTTTAAAAACAGAATCGTCTTTACTTTGGTCTAAAAAATACGTCAACGTATTTTTATTATTATATTAAGAGCATAAAAATAATCTTGAGATTCTAAATTTTAAATTCGCGTCAAAGCAATTCATTTCATTAGCACTAAACAAAACACGCAAATTGATACGCCACGACATATGCGTTTTAAAGGGGTCGTATTTTTAAAGATTTTTACAATAAAAATTATAAACGAAAACATTACCCCACATTATCCATACTAATTCAAAGACCATAATTAATATTTATGAATCTATTTAATTTATTTCCATCGGTATTTGTAATATGTGAAATTTCCCTATTACGAATGATGATGAAATCGTGTTCTGACAAATGCATACAATCCTCGCGTAAATTTTCTCGCAATTTCTCACATTTGTTTACAATGCGTAATTAGTTAAGATTTTGTAAGGAAATTTAATACAAAGTCACTTAACAAGGGATGTTATACTCGGAAGAAAAAAATGTAATCCAGAGACTTTAAACTATTGCACTGCAGCGTTAAAAAAGTCTCACAATTTATTTTCTCTAAATAAGTAACAAGGCACTAAATATTTCATATTCTTACAGAACTTTAGGAATTCAATGTGACATTATTCAAAAATACGCTTATTGTCACAAAATACTACTGACGTTATATAACGGTAATCGAAACGACTTTAATATTCACGTAAAAACGTACGAACGTCGACAGTTGTATAATGCGACACTCTTCAGGCGTTTCGGAAAGATTTTGACAAAAGAAGTCGGCCGTGTTTTCCCACCAAAACGCCATTTCATCTGAATAAAACTATCGTTTACTATCGTATAATATCGCAGTACTTATGGCAAGTACGACGGCTCCATTTCCTTCCACTAGCCTAATGACACGCTCGCATCGTTCACGGGGTCCTCCACAAAACGCACAAATAATAATATACCAAGAATTTGCATCAAACTTCGATAAATCACGCGTCCTCTCACGAAAAACTGACATTTGGCCGAGCCTAGCGTCCGAGACGTGCAACTTTTTGCGGAGAAAACCGACCGGCGGCGGAGTCGGCCGAGCATTGCCGAGCGAGCGGGCGACCCCGACGCCGGAAAAAATAGACGTTCAGTGTACCGTCGGCGCTGCTCGACGTCGATCGTCTCGGGCGGAGCTCCGTCGAATTTGTACGCGATTTGGTGGTACGATTTACATAACGAGTGTTTCGAAGTGATTTTATTTACGTGTTGTATTGTGTGATAATTATTTAAAGTAACAATTTTTTTTCGTCTTTTACTAGTGTGTTTTGTGTTTTTTGACATTCCCCGTAGTCTCGTCTGGATAGTTGTGGTATGCAGACAGTGAGCTGGATTTGTAGGTAAGACATATTTTCGTCGCTCTCGAATATTTGGCGGGATTATCAAAGAATATTTATGTCTTTAGAATGTCGAAAATGTATTTTTAAATCGCAGAAATTTCAGAGATAAACTAAACGTAGAATATATCTGTGGTGTTTTTTCGAAATAAAAATATGTTTAGCAAAGTAATTTTGAGATTGATGTCGCCTATATTAATTTACATGTCTGATCATAGCAACTGCGAGGAATTTTGAAATGCTGAAAATGATCTGTTAATTTAAAACACTTAACGTCCAATACATCAAAACAAATACGACTTTTCAATGGTATTAAAAAATAATCACATATTAATATCGTTTCTAGAGTTGTAATGCCTCGGGTGTTTGATGTAATTGGTCTGTGATTGAGTTAATTATAACCTGATTATAATCTGATGAACCTTGTGACGTCAGACAAAGGGGTATGCGACACGTGATATAATATCCGACAATTTCTGCTTGGAAGGTTTATCAAATCTTATTAGCTTCTGTCAATCAAAATACTGTTTTTCACACAAAAACATGATGAGATGAAATATTTTTTTTGTCATATTGACATAAATTTTCTCAATCTATTTTTAACTACTTTTTTTTTGCACGAATGTGATTTTAAGTATCAATGTTTTTTATTTTTAAAATGTACATATTTAATGACATTTAGAAATACAATGAATATTATTTTTTGTTAATCTTTATTTGTATAGGTAGATATACTCTGCAATAAATACTATACATCTCAATCGAGACTTAGAATATGAGGTGGTATTCTGAAATAATTGGAATCAAAACTTAAATTCTCAAAAATAAATCAATATATGTTTTTTTGCACTAAATTTTGTATTTTTTATTATAATATTTTATAAAGTGAAACCTGGGAGGCAAAGTGAATTTTAAATAGTTTTTTCGGTATTACACTATAAGGGTAGGTTGTTTGATTAGTTGTAATGGTAATGGTTAAACAAAAAGCATAGGTTTTTGCCAAAATGAATTGTTTTATTGGTGGAAAATGTTGTACTCTGTAATTTTTTTTAACTATAATTATCACTGGTTAAATAACCGGCCGCGGCCATGAGACTAGCCAAAAGAGTTTGCATCAAGCAATTTTTTTATTTACTCATCACAAAATAACAAACCAAACATTTATTATTTTAATTTTTGTATAAAATGACATTCTTCAAGGATTTTCTCTTTGAGTGGAATTAGATTAATTAACAACTTTTAAATTATTGTTAAACTCGTGAAATAAATAAATATAACTTTATTTCACTATGTGGGGAGGTTTGTGCAGTCCCACACATTCCATATAAGAATACATAAATTAAATTGTCATACACAGAAATATAAGATGATTTAAATATATAAATAGAAATTATCACATGCAGGTACATAAAAGGTAAGATATGTCAAAAAATAAGGTATATAGCAAGAATTATTCAAATAAATAGGGCATGCAAAGTAAGAAAGACATGATGCAAAGCGAAAGAGTATAGGATGTATAAAAAAAAAAGAGAAAACAAGTATAAGATATGGCGTAGGGATAATTTTTCAGTCTTTTTTCTTTTCTTTTTCTCAATATAAAACAATATCAACTTGAAATACAATAGTGTCTAAATATCACGAATTATGAATTATGAAATATAATTACTATTTTCTGTCCTCAAATCCTTTAGAATTATGATATTTTTTGAAAGGGTAGTTAATAATATTCCATTGTTAAATAAAAAAAAAATCATTTTTTTATTTGTCATAGTGTAACTAGAAAACGACATATTGGATAACTTTTATACCAACAATTATGAGAAATATATTTTAGTACATGTATTTTTTATTTTTAACATTGTATTTGTCTCTTTTGGGGTTCCGGATAAAATAAATTATGATAGTACGATAAAAAGTGCGTAACATTTTGCTTAATATTAGGCAATATATAAAATAAAATAAATATTTGAAATGTCAAGCGTTTTTATTTTTCACAAAACAAAAGAAAATCGGTGTATATCACGATATATATCATTTGATATTTATGCGGACAAATATCAATTGATATTTTACTGTCTTCTGATCTAGAAATTAAGCAGATGATAATTGGCGACACTTAGCAAAAACTACAATTGAGATTAATTTCCCAAAATGGCTTTCTTATCGGCAGTTGGGTAATACACCTATAACTACGTTTTCTGCTTTTTTAAAATTTAAGCCTTATATCCATATCTTAAGGTTTATTTTACATGAGATAATAGATATTGGGAAATTCCTTGTTCGAGTCTATATTTTATTACGTTACCTTACCATTTTGATAGTTTATACTACTTACAGAATGAAAGATTATATTTTTTTATCGTTGATATATATCGTATAATTATATACGAAATATCTGATTTTTGCGAAACATGAGAGAAAACTGTCTGAACTAAAATAAAATTTGTGTAATCAAACATTATACACACGTTAAGGTCAAAGCGTCATCTGTTCACTTTTTAGTGTTTGAATAGCATATGTTAAAAATATACCCGCGTGAATTAATTTCAGATCTTCAAAAATATAACATTTGCTTCACTCAATTCGTGAGGTACCCACCTTTCAAGCTTTTTTCACCTTACCAATTTGCTTCAAGTGGATTAAAACAGTTTTATCACTAACACCGCAGCCTGCAGATAACTCGGATGTGGTTTGCGATGGATCCGCTTCCACAATAGCCTTCAATTCTTCATTATCAACTTTGGTCTCCGGCCGTCCACGGGGCTTGTTCTGCAGGTTGAAATTTCCAGAACGAAAACGTTGGAACCAAAAACGCACTGTGTTTTCTTTTGCGGCACCGTCGCCATACACATCATTAATCCTTCGAGCCGTTTCTGCAGCACTGGTGCCACGGTGGAACTCGTACTCGTAAATAACGCGATATTTCAAGTTTTTCATTTTGTAAACTGAGTGACGCAAAGAAAAAAACAATTGAGGAAAAAACAAATGAATTATAATTTTCAAAACACAAATACATGAGTAAATAGCTGTATAAATTTGGATTTGGAATTCCTAACCAAAGAGACGATATTTGAGATCAAATTTGCCAGTACAGCAAAACGCCAATTTCATATGTAAGGACCTAATATTTATATACTTTTATTTATTATTTCGCACCTTCCTAAAAAACTGTTTTTGAGTTAAAAATGTCATACTTTTGTACCTACATCGTTATTTCTACTATGTACCAAAACACCATCTTTGTGTGGCATTCCATTTTTGTTTTCACAATGAAAAGTATATATTTGCATTAATTTGACACATTAAAAAAAAAATTAAGTGTTAAATTTAAATACATTTTTTTTATTCTTAAAGTAGGTAATACAATAATTTTTATTATTTCCTAATATCCACAGCATGAGATATAAGTACATTTAATTGTGAATCAAAAGTAGGTATGACGTATTTTTAAATTTTTTCTTAAAATTCGTTATATTGTTTTCATCCCACTGTACACCATAGAAGTTTGCGATTTTTTTTCTTTCGGAATGATAATCTTATTTCAACTTTGTCCATTAATAATTGATGATTTGCCGAGATTGTTCAAATTATTAAACTAGATAAACAACATTAACTTTGTTCAGAATATTTTGAGTTTGTTCAAATCTTTCAGAACAGTGCTGGATTTATGTCACAGAGACATTATTAATCAATTAGTGTATATTATAGATATCTCACAGAGACGAAACTGTATTAATTATGGGAAAGTAGGTATAGAAGTCATTTGGGTGTACACAGGACTTATGACCTGTCTTTTTATGATTGGCTTAAGTGATCACTTTACACAATTGTAACATTCGCCATTTCCACCCATGATAGAATATACCATGCTTATTCATTTTTTGGAAGTTGTATATATGTTCAAATTGCGTGGAAAGCTTTAGGGGAATGAAAATGGCTTTGTACAGGCCGCATGGAAAAGGCGCTTACAACTCATATATGAAAGCTTTCCACGCAATTCGAACATATATACAACTTCCAAAAAATGAATAAGCATGGTATATTCTATCATGGGTGGAAATGGCGAATGTTACAATTGTGTAAAGTGATCACTTAAGCCAACCATAAAAAGACAGGTCATAAGTCCTGTGTACACCCAAATGACTTCTATACCTACTTTCCCATAATTAATACAGTTTCGTCTCCGTGAGATATCTATAATATACATTAACTTTGTTACCTCTACGTGAGTTTAATAATATATATTTTTAATCTACCGATTTCGAGACGCACCACTACACTAGGCAACTACTACTACACTAGCATGAAAATCCCAATACGCGTAGTGGTATTTATATTGAAGTGACTAATATTCTATATTTTTTCACAACTTATGTTTATTTATTTATTTATTTATTTAATGTTCATGGAAGACCAACAGCACAAAAAAAAGCATAGAAAACATTGATACAATATAGATGGCCAATTACAGGTCTCCACATTTAGAACACACATGTTTCAAGAGAAACTCAATCAAACTGAATTACAAATGAAGTAATGAAAATATAATATACTAGCTGTTCGAACCCGGCGTTGCACGGGTTAAGGATTAAGTTGAAAATAAATTTTTGGGGGAAAAAAAGGTTCAATTGTTTTGCAAAGCCTTTAATTATAACAATGTTTCCATCTAATCAAGGCTGGGATGGAACGGATGTCTAGGGACGAAATATGGCCTATTTTTTCTAGAAATTGTATGCAAATTTTGAGTCCCATCGGTTTAACTGTACAGATTTGCATGATATTAGGGGGAGGGGATATTGCCTACGTTACCCGTCGAGTCCTAAAGCGTAAGTATGCAAAATTTGAGTCGAATCGGACAAACGGTGTAGATTTTTTAAGAGAATAGACAGACAGACACACATTGAGTTATAGGTATAGATAAACATATTATTAAACTTAGGCAGAGGTAACAAGGTTAATGTGTTTCCTAATTTAATGATCATCAACGAATAATATCTACAATGTTAACACCAAATCCATCAATAATATGGATTGTAATGTCGGACCTCCCAGATATCTGAGTGTACTTAAAAAATACCTGTCTTTTATGTCGAAGCGATATTTACATCACGCGATAGTCAATACAATCTGGAGTTATGTCTAAAATATAATTTTTTGGCGAATCTAAACATAATAATTCCGTTGTCTGTCTGTCTGTCCATCTGTCTGTCGTTTCGTCCGTAAAACTTTAGATAATAAGAGTGTGACACGCAATCGGCGCGGGGCTCAAGCAACACGCAAAGGTCGAAATTGCACACTATTGACACTTTATATTATTATTCTATTATATTTAGTTTTGGGTTTAAGTTTAAATAGTCAATTAAAAAAAAAGATTTCCTATTCCTGAATTCAAAATCCTGCAATTATTATGTCCCGTGATTATTCACGGCTAGTGTTATATATAAATCTAGATATTACCCGTCAAAAATGACGGAACATTGATTCGCGTCTCTGCTAGCCCTAGTACACATAAGTTGATAATTTTTTTTGGCGGTCCACGAAGAGGCGGCCGCAGCAACACGCGTTAAGCGGCCGGTTCGAGTTTGCTGTCCCGGGGTTCAAGCCACATCTCCGGCCGTTTTATTTGTTTTTTTTAGCCGTGAATTTGAACGAAAGTATGGACGTTACAAGAAGTTACGGACAGATAACGAAATTATTATGTTTGATAAAGGTACTAATGGTATTTTAAAAGTTGATAGAAATCAGTTAATCAGTTATTAATTTCTTCATCCTAAGCGTTCAAATATTCAATTAAAGCTAATATTTTTTGTCTCAAACATTGATGTTTGATAGATATTTTTGAGTGTTGGAAGTAACATCATCGTCCTCATCATCATTCTTGGCACTACAACCCTTGGTGGGTCTTGGCCTCCTCAATAATTTTCCTCCACTCATCTCGGCCTAGTGCCAGCTCTCTCCAGTTTCGAAGCTCTAAGGCAGAGATATCTTTGAGGACGTTGTCACTACATCTTAATTTCGGCCTTCCTAAGCTCCTTCGCCCTGTTGGCCTTGAGTTCAGCAGGGACGTTGGTGCTTGATGCTCGGACATTCTCTCCACATGACCCAGCCGCCGAAGTCTTCCCAGTTTTATAAATTTCGTGACGTTTGGCTCCTTAAATGGAGTATAGAGCTCATTGTTGTAACGTCTGCGCCAAAGTCCATTTTCTAGAACCGCTCCGAAGATACGCCTCAAAATTTTCTTTTCAAAAACGTCCAGTGCTCGCTCATTCCTCTTAGTTAGTACCCACGTCTCAGCTGCGTACGTGAGCACTGGCCTAATAAGCGTTTTGTACACTAATATCTTGGTGTAACTTGGTGTGGTTGGATGTAACAATCACTAAATAACCATCTTGTTATTATAACGATCGATACCAAATTCTATACCACACTACCCCCTCTCCCTCCCCTCGAAGATATCTTTAAAATATTTTAAAAATTCAAATCGTCGTTTAGCGCTCGGTTATATTTCCTCTCTTTTACATATTCAAATATTTAACTGGAGTTAAAAGCCGCTTTTTTCGTATCGCAAAGTTAAATACATTTTTAAATAATTCCGTATTTTTGTCGGAAAATTCGATTTAGATTTCGGTTCGAGATTTCGCGAGTATGTATTTAAATAGTTATTTTTTTAAATAAATTACTGAAAATATTGTAGCGAGTGGTTTTTACATAAATATCATCATCACATATTTTTATTATTACATAATTAATTTATTTTCTATCATCAATCGTGTATTATGCAAAAATTACATTTATTGATTTGACATATGTATTTATGTAAAATGATTGTATGTAAAAAAAATTAATCGATTTGCGATATTTTTTTTCCTGAATATTTTTTACAATTAATTCTATCACTTAAACTAAAAACTTGTTAACCGTCTTCCATCACTTTTCTCATAGCTTCGTCTCTGTGAGACCTCTATAATTTATTCTTAATTAATTAATCGTCCCCCTGGAGTCTTAATCCAGTAACTGTGTCCTTAGAACATACCTTCATATAAAAATATTGTTAAAAAAATACTTTAATTTAAATCAGTTATACGCCTCGCAATGGTCTATCTATTTAAAAAAAAATTAGACGCTTCTTCTTCTTCTTCTCCAGCCTTTATCTCTCCACTACTAGATATGGGCCTCTTTCATACCCTTCCGTCTTCCCTTCTTATTTCCTGGATGTAGCCATTTCTTTCCTCCCACAGCGGCTATATCGTCGACCCATCTCTTTTGAGTTCTTCCGACGCCTCTTTTATTCTCCCAAGGTCCCCACTTCAGAACTCTGGGAGTCCATCTTGTAGCATACTGCCTTGTAACATGCCCTGGCCATTGCCTTTTTAGCTTCGCTACACGATCCATGATATCCACTACTCTAGTTCTGCGCCTTATTTCATCATTTTAATCTCTTAGGCTTACGCCAAGCATGGATCTCTCTCCATGGATCATTTGAGCTTATCTACACTTTTCTTTGTAAGCGCCATCGTCTTCATTGCGTACGTCATCACTGGCAGCATGCGTGATGCTTATATTTTTAAGCCAATTTAGACGCTAATCTTACCTAAACTAAATATGTAGCTCATTTAGCTACGCTAAAATAAATTTTTTAAAACTGATCCGAAGATACGCCTTAATTTTTTTCTTTTCCAGGTAGGTAATTTTCCAGTAGGATATTTTAAAAATGTTGTTATTCTGAGAACAGGGGGAATTGATCGATTAATTGCAGGTAATAGGTCACTTTTCTCCACGCATATTAATTTAATACGACTAATTTTACCGACATATAAAATTCATAATTCTCTTTAGTCCATAAATAATGTAAAAATATCACTAACGAAGCGTGCAGTGAGAACGAAAAGCAAAACTTTTTCGTAAGCATATATTTTGAAATGAAACCAAAATAAGAGATATACGAGTATCTCGAAATATTCCTATCACAATTAACATTTTATTCACATTTTAATATTTCATAAAATTCAGATAAATATTTAATTTACATTTTTTTCTAAATAAATGTTTAAATAAAAGTCATGCTTCCTGTTCGCACTGCACTATCTCTATCACTAACGGTACCAAGACGTCAATTTCACAGCCTTCATCCGAAGGGATATTATCAAAACTCGTTTTTAGCATTTTGTGGGTTGGATGCTTTCTGCATAACTAAGTCCAATTGTAGAAGACTTATAATTGCTTTTTTCTGTTCATTATTTAATACCTAGTTATGTCTTGACGGCAGACCCACCGCTTACCCAGGACCGTCTTATAAGCAAAAGCTCCTATATCGGTCCTGCTCTTTCGCCGCCAGGTTGGCATTTTTTAATGCTAAAGGCAACCGTGCAACCCAGCACTGCAAAGCAGAATTGGGCCGCACGGCTGCCATCCAAAATTTTTCCCTCATTGTCCTTAACCTATATACATAAACCACCAAAGTATTTCAATACAATAAGTAATATTTTAATATTAGGTCCTTACATATGAAATTGGCGTTTTGCCGTACTGGAAAATTTGATCTCAAAATCTTCTCTTTGGTTAGGAATTCCAAATCCAAATTTATACAGTATTTGTGTATTTGTGTTTTGAAAATTATAATTCATTTGTTTTTTCCTCAATTTTTTTTTTCTTTACGTCACTCAATTTACAACATGAAAAACTTGAAATATCGCGTTATTTACGAGTACGAGTTCCACCGTGGCACCAGTGCTGCAGATACGGCTCGAAGGATTAATGATGTGTATGGCGACGGTGCCGCAAAAGAAAACACAGTGCGTTTTTGGTTCCAACGTTTTCGTTCTGGAAATTTCGACCTGCAGAACAAGCCCCGTGGACGGCCGGAGACCAAAGTTGATAATGAAGAATTGAAGGCTATTGTGGAAGCGGATCCATCGCAAACCACATCCGAGTTAGCTGCAGGCTGCGGTGTTAGTGATAAAACTGTTTTAATCCACTTGAAGCAAATTGGTAAGGTGAAAAAGCTTGAAAGGTGGGTACCTCACGAATTGAGTGAAGCAAATCAACAAACGCGCGTTGACTTCTGCGTTGCATTACTCAACCGGCACAATAATGAAGGGATTTTAAATCGAATCATTACCTGTGATGAAAAGTGGATCCTGTACGATAATCGGAAGCGCTCATCGCAATGGCTGAACCCTGCCGAACCAGCCAAACCTGCCCCAAGCGAAAATTGACTCCAAAAAGTTACTTGTTAGCCTTTGGTGGACTAGTGCTGGTGTCGTTCACTACAGGTTTCTTAAATCTGGCCAGACGATTACGGCAGATGTCTATTGTCAGCAACTGCAAACCATGATGGAAAAGCTAGCTGCTAACAACCGAGGCTGGTTAATCGCTCTAGGCCACTGCTGCTTCATGATAACGCTAGACCACACACTGCACAACAGACGGCTACCAAATT
Organism: Agrypnia vestita; assembly: GCA_016648135.1. Lineage (NCBI taxonomy): Eukaryota > Metazoa > Arthropoda > Insecta > Trichoptera > Phryganeidae > Agrypnia > Agrypnia vestita. The sequence continues at coordinate 3,174 of JADDOH010006902.1, read as the reverse complement.
AGAGGAGCTTCAATTGGAATGTCTAAGACATCCACCGTACTCTCCGGACCTTGCCCCAACAGATTACCATTTTTTTCGAAATTTGGATAACTTCTTGCAAGGAAAAAATTCAACTCCGATGGGGCAGTCCAAACCGCCTTCAAAGATTTTATTGATTCCCGTCCTAATGGTTTTTTTTAGTAAAGGGATCGATGAACTACCTATGAGATGGCAAAAGTGCATAGATAGCAATGGTACATACTTTGATTAAATAAATATATTATAATAAAAAAAAATCGGCTTTATGTTCCTCCCATACGAAACGCCAATTTCATATGTAAGGACCTAATACATTAACACGATCTATAAGCATATACAAAACACAAAGTGTATAATAACAATATAAAGGCACAAAGGATACACAGGATGTAAGCAGCAAAAAGGTCGGGACATTTGAGGGTACAGGAAAAGAAAACTCTCTTTTGGGTTAAACAGCACAAAAATAAGTACATAGAAATATGGACTTACGCGCACGCACCACGGCCGGCACATACGATCCAAGAGCAAATCAAGATTAAGCAATCAAGTATATATACTACCACTGTTGAAACGCCGAAGGATTTCCCACCTGGAGACCCACACCCGCTGAAACGCCCTGAACAGTTTCAGGTTACGCATATGTTATACCTAGTTATGTCTTGTTGTAGGATCAAATAAATAAAAAAGTAATAATATTCGCGTCTGACTTCATCAACGCCGCCACGTCACCGTCGTTTGTCACGACGGCTACGCGTGACGCAAGAATCTCCCGCGTGTCACGCATTCCGTGCGAGAAATGTGACACTGAGTGTGAGAATTAATTTAAAACAGTTGTCGAAACAATTGGGTCTAGGCCAACAACCTCCACGTTTGACGCTGAAGCTCACCCTTATTTTCGTCTGCTCGAGAATTTATTATTCAAATTAGCCCTCGCAACCCTTAAAACTTTTGCGTAATTACGCCGTGTATATTATGAATATATTCGCAACCACAAATATAATTAACAAGCTATATCCCGTCAAATATGTCGGAATTTTGAAGATATGCTAATTTAGATAAATCATGATTTTTTAAGAATTGGATATGTTTCTTTATAATTAAAAGTTTTTAAGTGTTATATTTTTTATGCATTATCAAAAATAATAATTTCGCTTCCTGTCCGCCTGTCTGTCCCCGTAACTTGGTGTAATGTACGTAATTTCGTTCGAATTCGGTTAAAAAACGAACGACGGGGCTTGAACCCCGGGCCAGTAAAACCCGAAGGCGGCAACGATAGCGATGTTGCTACCGTCGAGCCTGAGTATATTTTCAATAATACAGTATATATAGGACTTAGTAAAGACGTGATCCATTTCATGCTATGCCCAGCACAATCGCCAGGGTTTAAAATAGTAATATTTTAATAAAAGTAAAGCTGTGAGTATAAATTTTTAAAGTTTTTTTTAAATTTGCAAGGTTTTATTTAGTCTACAGTTTTGGATAAATATAAATTGTAAATAAGGAGATTAAACAAAATTGAGATAAATAACTAGTTAATATTTTAAGATATTGAACCTTATGGTCGTGTTATATAGAGCATTTTTAAAAACGTAATTCTTCATTAAGATGTTACAACACTTCAAAGTTGTCTCAAATTAGAACTGCTGTCATTGGCTCGCCAAGGATGTGTCTAAAAATGTTGACAGACATTGTCGTAGCAATAATTAATCAAAAGAAAAATAATTGCTGAAAAAAAAAATTTTTTTCCAAGAAAACATTTTAATTGCAAGATCATAAAATGATGTGATGTTAAAAAGGGATTATTGAATTTTTCTCAAGGCGTGAATATTTGAATATTTTTACAGGAGGTTAATTAAAAGTTTTCCGCTATTTGAATAAAGGATTTTAATATTAATATATTCAAATACTCGAAGGGTACACAAAGACGACGGGAATTATAACATTGCCTTAATGTCTTCTCATATCTTATCTTCGTGTATAATCAGATGAGATGTTCTATATAGAAGCTGTATAATTTTCTAAATTTCGACCTTAGAACGGAAGCTGGATATTTTTGAAATCAATTTAAAAAGATAAATAAACTAGTAGTGTATATTATAGATATCTCACAGAGACGAAACTGTATTAATTATGGGAAAGTAGGTATAGAAGTCATTTGGGTGTACATAGGATTTATGACCTGTCTTTTTATGGTTGGCTTAAGTGATCACTTAACACAATTGTAACATTCGCCATTTCCACCCATGATAGAATATACCATGCTTATTCATTTTTTGGAAGTTGTATATATGTTCAAATTGCGTGGAAAGCTTTCACATATGAGTTGTAAGCGCCTTTCCATGCGGCCTGTACAAAGCCATTTTCATTCCCCTAAATCCCCACAGATGTCGCTAATGAGAAAATCTACATTGATTTTTTACGGAATTTTGAGAGCAATATACTTTATTGTGTAATGAAATTCATCCGAATACTTGCATTACACTAGGATACGCCAGGAAATATTATTTCCAATTTTTGTTAAATTCCTTTTTACCAGTATTTACAATTCAGAATATTTTGAGTTTGTTCAAATCTTTCAGAACAGTGCTGGATTTATGTCACAGAGACATTATTAATCAATTAGTGTATATTATAGATATCTCACAGATACAGTTTCGTCTCTGTGAGATATCTATAATATACACTAATTGATTAATAATGTCTCTGTGACATAAAATCCAGCACTGTTCTGAAAGATTTGAACAAACTCAAAATATTCTAAATAAACTAGATTTTTTGCCTCCATCCTGACAGTTGAAGATACAGTTGCTTCGGAACTGGTTGATGTGTAAAATAAAATGTATTTTTCACAAAGTTTGTTAGTTTTTTAAATTAATAATATTGTTGCGGGCTCGTGGCGGGGGTAGACAAATGAAACACATAACTACCAAAGTCACTGGACAGGAATTTAATTGGAGCAATTTTCTTTAATTCACAATTATTTCGCACTAATCACTCGAACTAATCGCCGCTACGCTTCTTGTCTCTAGTTTCGCTTTATCCATGTTATCGCTGAAACGCAACTAAAAAAAACATAAATACTGTATTCGATATTTTATAGGAAGCATAGCCAATAAGTTTATAGGAATTTTTTTTTTTTGGAAGGGATATATATAT